>JAPFBE010000987.1:0-17441 GCA_034336665.1 Luscinia megarhynchos | reverse complement strand
TGGATGCGGGGCCGGGTGATCTGTGCTCATCAGCGTGTAGGCCCTGGGGTTCTCCGTGGAGCAGAGTCACGAGTGGCGTCTCCGCGCCCTTCGTTGCAGGGCAGATGGCGCAGAGCGGATCTCCGCCCTCCGTGGGTCTCCCTCCCGTGCGCTGCTCAGGGGCTCCTCTCCCAGGGGACTCCCTCGCTCCTCTTTCGCTGCCATCTCTGCTGAGGGACCCGAGCCAGCGGGGCTCTTTATATACCCAGACCAAGCCCCGCCCCCTTTCAGGCACAGCCAATAAGAGCCCAGAAACAAGCGTGGGGGCGAGCACCAGTATTGCTCATTGTGATGACTCAAGAGGAGGCGTGGCCACAGCGTGACCGGCGTTCTGATTGGTCGGAAGGAGAAAGAGCATAAAAGGGGCGTGGCTCGGGCCCTGGGGTGGGAGGGACAAGTGTGAGGGCAGGGTGGGGGCATGGCCAGGGGTCACACCAGGATTTTGGGAGCAGCTCGAGGCGCTCGGTCCCTCCACAGCTCTCCTGGGCCCCTTCGGCACTGCAAGAAGCAGAGGAAGGGGTCTCTGGGGCGCCCCAGCCCCATTCCAGGAGTTCGACAAGTGTCGACAGCGTGACGAGAAGTTGCAACACTTATGGCTACAAGGTCTTTTCAGGATTTATTCACCAATAACACACGGCCAACAAAAGATTTTATGTTTTTAATTCAATACTAAAGTTTTGTCTAATTGCAGTGTGAACTTTCTTAGCCAATCCTGTTCTGGCACACAGACCTAGTCTAAGACTTTTGTCACATCTGCGACTAATTTTATTCTTTTTATCATAAAATCTACAGCTAAACTTTTCTCACCTAAATACATCTCTGCTTTCATCTACATTTTTGCTTCTAGCACCTAAGTTGGAAGCATTTCCTGAGGCCTCCGGTCAAATCCTGTGTTCTTTTCTAGACTTTGATTGACAGGCCCAATGTCTAGAGAATTCCTTGCATTTTGAATTCCAACAGAATCTCACAGACCCGAGGCTCTCTTGTGACACAGTAGGGCCTGGTGGAACCAAGGGCAGCGTTGTGACACCCCAGAACCTCACGGAACCGAGCATCCATTGTGACACAGCGGGGCCTGGGGAAAGGAAATCTCACTGCCAAAGCATTTCTGGCTGATAAAAGTTGGATTTGGGCCAGTATTATCTGGGCCAGCACCCAGGGATGCTCGAGGGTCTCCATCCCTCTGGGCCTGGGAAATGCTCGAGGGGGCCGGAGGGTTTCTGTCCCTCTCCCTTGGGGGGTGGGGTCTTCATCCCTCTGGGGACACCGCAGGGTCTCTGTCCCTCTCACCCTGGGATGAGCGCCTCGAGCATCCATTGGTGTGACACGGCCAGAGACCCTCAGCCCTGAGCATCCCCCGGTGTGACATGGCCAGAGACCCTTGCCCCGAGCATCTCCCAGTGTGACATGACCAGAGACCCCCCAGCCCTGCCATGCCCCAGTGTGATACGGCCAGAGACCTCCAGTCCTGCCATTCCCCTCAGGAGAGGCCCGAAACGCCCCGGGACCGCCCAGTGAGGAGGGGGACACAGACATCCCTCGGCCCACCGCGCTTCCTGCCCGGCTGACGGTCTTCATCCTCCTCTTCATGGGGCGGGGGAGGCTTTGAGCTTGGTTTGGTTGGCGAGGGACTCGTTGCGAGAGTAAAGACCAGGAACAGCACTTGATGTGATTTTTGCCAATTTTATTTTGGCCTTAGCTTTTTTGAACCGGGACGATGGCCAGACCCCTCTGATTTGAGGGGCCGGCACGGTCCCTCGCTGCCCCGGTGCTTGTCTGTCCTTAGCTTTGTTGAGCCGGGTGGTGTCCGACCCCCTCCGATTTTGGGAGGCCGCTGTGCTCTCCATCCACCTTACCTTTGACAGGCTGTGCTGTCTTTGTCGCCTTTTGGCGGGGAGGGGAAAGCGCTGTCGGGGTCCATCATCCTTGCCCCCGGGGGGAGGCTCACCCCCTGTCCTGGGGTGACGTTGCAGTGCTTTATATCCACAATCGTGTGCTGCTCATGCCTGGAGGGTTTGTTTTGTCTAGCTAGACAGTGATCTTCTCCATCGGTGAGCTGCTGTCGCTGAGCTGCTTGCAAGCTGCTGCCCCCTCTCCCCCCCATGCGGCTCGGCCTCTTTTAGCTGCTTCTGCTTGCTTAGCTGCTGCTTCTGCCCCCCACTTTGCTTAGGCTGCTTCGCTTTATTTTTCCTTTCCTTATTAGCTAGCAATACCACGTGAACCTGATCCCGGACGACCTGGAACATCAAGAAATACCATGAAAAGAAATATGCGTTTCTGCCCTCCTCGGCACCGGAGACGTCCTGAGGCTGTACATCCACTCGGACGGGTGAAGTTTGCTGCGTCAACCTTGGCTCTTTTTTCTTGCATTGGGGCGAGATTTTTCTGTGTGTTTGCTAAATAAACAAGTGTTTTCGACTTTTTCTCTGAGTAAAATCTTCCCGAAGCCGGTGGTGGGAGAGGGAAGACTTTGGAGAGTTTGTTGCTTAAGGGGTTCCTTTTGGAGATTCTTCCCCTAATTTGCCCAAAACCAAGACACGCCCGTATCTGCCCTCACCACGGGGGATGCTCTGTTCGTCTGAGCGGTTGCCCCGGGGCAATGCACTGCCGTTGTCCACCCTTCACGCTAACGGGGCAATCTTCTGTCGGGGTCCATCGTCATCGTTCCTCGGGCGATGTTTTGTCAGGGTGAGTCGTCCTCGCCCCGGGGGGATGCCCTGTCGGTGTCCGTCGTCATCGCACCCAGGAGGATCATCTGTCAATGTCCGTCGTCCTCACCCCCAGGGAAATGCTCTGTCGGGGTGCCTCGCCGTTGTCCCAGTGCGATGCTCTGTCAGGGTCTGTCGCCCTCGTCCCAGGGCGATGGTCTTTTGGGGTCCGTCATCCTTGCCCCCCGGGCAATACACTTTCGAGATCAGTCGTCCTCGCTCCCGGGGCGATGGTCAGCAGGGATACGTCATATTCGCCCCCAGGAGGATGATCTTGCGGCGTCCATCGCCCTCGTCCCATGGCGATGCCCTGTCGGGGTCTCTCGTCATCACACCCGGAAGGAAAATCTGTCGGTGACCATCGTCCTCACCCCAGGGGCAATGCCCTGTCGGGGTCCATCGTCCTCGCCCGGAAAGATGATCTGTCAGGCTCCATCACATCGCCATCCTGGGGCGATGCTTTGTCAGGGTCCAACGACGTCGGACCCGGGGCAATGCCCTGTCAGAGTCTGTCGTCCTCGGCCTCAGGGGGTTGATCTGTCGAGGTCCCTCATCCTCGCCCCCGGGGCAATACACTTCCGGGATCCGTCGTCCTCGTTCCCGGGGCAATAATCAGTAGGGATATGGCATACTCGCCCCCGGGAAGATGTTCTTGCGGTGTCCGTCGCTCTAATCCCGGGGCGATGTTCTGTCGGGGACCTTAGTCCTACCCCCCAGAGGGTTGCTCAGTCGGGGTCTGTCATCCTCGCCCCAGGGGGATGCCCTGTCGGGGTGTTTCATCATCGCACCCGGAAGGATCATCTCTCGGTGTCCGTCATCCTCAGCCCCGGGGCAATACCCTGTCGAGGTCCATCGTCCTCGCCCCAGGGAAGATGATCTGTCGGGGTCCCTCGTCCTCGCCCACGGGGCAATACACTTTCGGGGTCCTTCGTCCTCGCTCCCGGGGCGGTGGTCAGTAGGGATACATCATACTCGCCCCCGAGAGGATGATCTTGCGGTGTCCGTCGCCCTCATCCCCGGGGGATGTTCTCTCAGGGTACATCGTCCACGCACCGGAGGGATGCTCTGTCAGGGTCTGTCGCCCTCGCCCCCGGGAGGATGATCTTGCGGCGTCCATCACCCTCGTCCCGGGGTGAAGCCCTGCCGGGGTCTTTCGTCATTGCACCCGGGAAGATCTTCTGTCTGTTTCCGTCATCCTCACCCCCGGGGAAATGCTCTGTCGGGGTCCTTTGTCCTTGCCCTGGGAAGATGATCTGTCAGCGCCATCGCCCTTGTCCCAGGGCGATGGTTTGTCGGGGTTTGTTGTCCTCACACTGGGGGGATGCTCTTTCAAAGTCCTCGGTCCTCGGCCCCAGGGCGATGCTCTGTCAGGATCCGTCGTCCTCGCACTCAGGGGGATGATCTTGCGGTGTCCGTCGCCCTCCTACCGAGGCGATGCTCTGTCGGGGTCCATCGTTGTCGCACCAGAGGGATGCTCTGTCAGTGTCCGACGTCTTCGGCCCCGGGATGATGCTCTGTCAGGGTCCATCGCCCTCGTCCCAGGGCGATGCTCTGTCAGGGTTCGTTGTCCTCGTTACCCGGAGATGTTCTGTCAGGGTCCGTCCTCCTCGCCCTCTAGGGGATGATCTGTCGGCGTCCCTCGTCCTCGCCCATGGGGCAATACACTTTTGGGGTCCGTTGTCCTCGTTACCGGGGCGATGGTCAGCAGGGATACGTCATACTCACATAGAAGAGGATGATCTTGCGGCGTCCGTTGCCCTCGTCCCGGGGCGATGCTCTATCGGGAACCCTCGTCCTCGCCCCTAAGGGATGCTCTGTCGGGGTACGTCGTCCTCGCCCCACAGGGATGCCCTCTCGGGGTCCTTCATCCTCGCCCCGGGGAGATGCCCTGTCGGGGTCCGTCGTCATCGCACCCGGGAGGATCACTTGTCGGTGTCCGTTGTCCTCAACCACGAGTCAATGTTCTGTCGGGTTCCCTCTTCCTCGCCCCCGGGGCGATGCTCTTTTGGGGTCTGACGTCCTCACCTTAAGGGGGTGACCTCTCAGGTTCCATTGTCCTCACCCCCGGGGGGATGCTCTTTCGGGGTCTGTCGCACTCGCCCCACCGGGATGCCCGTTCGGGGTCCGACTTCCTCGGCCCCTAGAGGATCATTTCTCAGTGTCCGTCATCCTCAAGCCAAAGGCAATGCTCTGTCGGGGTCCCTCGTCCTCGCCCTCAGGGCGATGCTCTGTCAGGGCCCAATTTCCCTCGTCCCAGGGCAATGCTCTGTAGGCGTCTCTCATCCTCGCCCCAATGGGATGCACTGTTGGGGTCCGACATCCTCGGCCCGAGGTGATGCTCTGTCGTGGTGTGTCATCCTCGCCCCGTGGAGATGCTGTGTCGAGGTCCGTTGTCCACGTTACCCGGGGATGCTCTGTCAGGGTCCGTCGTCCTTGCCCTCGGGGAGAGGATCCGTCGGCAAACCTCGTCCTCACCGCCAAGGCAATACATTTTCTGGGTCCGTCATCCTCGCTCCCGGGGCGAAGTTCTTTTGTTGACCCTCGTCCTTGCCATGAAGACATGCTCTGTCAGGGCCTGTCGTCTTCGCACCCAGGGGGATGCTCTGTCGGGGTCCATCATTGTCGCACCGGAGGGATGCTCTGTCAAGGTCCGATGTCCTCGGCCCCGGGGCGATGCTCTGTCTAGATCCGTCGCCCTCGTCCTGGGAGGATGTCCTGTCCGGGCCCGTTGTCCTCGCCCGGGGGGATGCTCTGTCGGGGTCCGTTGTCCTCGTTACCCGGGGATGTTCGGTCAGGGTCCATCATCCTCGCCCTCGGGGGAATGATCTGTCGGGGTCTGTCGTCCTTGACCCCTGGAGGATGGGCTTTCGGCATCCGTCACCCTCATCCCTGGGGGATGCTCTGTCGGTGTCCATCATCCTCGCCCCAAGGCAATGCCCTGTCGGGGTCCGTCGTCCTCGCCCTGGGAAGATGATCTGTCAGGATCCGTCACCCTCGTCCCGGGGCGAAGTTCTGTCAGCGTCTGTTGACCTCGTCCCGGAACGATGCTTTCTCGGGGTCCGTCGTCCTCGCCTCCAGGGCGATAAACTTTCATAGTCCGTTGTCCTCGCCCGCAGGGCGATGCTCTGTGAGGGTCTGTCGTCCTCACCCCACGGGGATGCCCTTTCGGGGTCCAACATTCTCGGCCCCAGGGCGATGCTCTGTCGGGGTATGTCATCATCGCCCCGGGGGGATGCTCTGTAGGGGTCCGTTGTCCTAATTACCCGGGGATGCTCAGTCAGGGTCCATCCTCCTCGCCCACTGTGGGGATGATCTGTCAGGGTCCTTGGTCCTCGCCCCCGGGGCTATAGACTTTCGGGGTCTGTCGTCCTCGCTCCCGGGGCGATGGTCAGTATGGATACGTCATACTCGCCCCGGAGAGGATGATCTTGCGGTGTCCGTCACCCTCGTCCTGGGGCGATGCTCTGTTGGTGACCTTCGTCCTGGCCCCAGAGGGATGCTCTGTCGGGATCTCTCGTCCTCGCACCACCGGAATGCCCAGTCGGGGACCATCGTCCTCGCCCCCGGGGCGATGCTCTTTCGGGGTCCGTCGTCCTCGCCCCTGGGAGATGTCTTGTTGGGGTCCGTTGTCTTCGCACCTGGGAGAATCATTTCTCAGTGTCCGTCGTCCTCAACTCCGGGGCAATGCTCTCTTGGGGTTCCTCGTCCTCGCCCCCAGGGCAATGCTCTCTCGGGGTTTGTCGTCCTTGACCCCGGAAAGATGGACTTTCGGCATCCATCACCCTCGTCCAGGGGGGATGCTCTGTCGAGGTCCATTGTCCTCGCCCCGGGGCGATGACCTGTCGGGGTCCCTCATCCTCACCCTGGGAAGTTGATCTGTACGTGTCCAACACCCTCGTCCCAGGGCGATGCTCTGTCAGGGTCTGTCGTCCTCGCCCCCGGGGCAATGCTCTTTCGGGGTCCCTGGTTCTCGGCCCCGGGGCAATGCCCTGTCAGGGCCTTTCCCCCTCGCCCCGTGGGGATGCCCTGTCGAGGTCCATCGTCCTCGCCCCCGGGGGGATGATCTGTCAGGGTCTCTCGCCCTCGTTCCGGGGGGATGCCTTGTCGAGGTCCGTCGTCATCGCACCCGGGAGGATCATTTTTCAGTGTCCGTCGTCCTCGACCCCGGGGCAATGCTCTGTCAGGGTCCCTTGTCCTCGCCCTCTGGGCGATGCTCTGTCAGGGTTCGTCGCCCTCGTCCCAGGGCGATGCTCTGTCGGGGTCCATCGTCTTCACCTCCGGGGCAATACACTTTCGGGGTTGTTTAAGTTTGGACAAACTTAGGGAAAAAACTTCTAGAAGAGCTTCCCAGGAAATAAGAAAAAAAAATTTTACTCAGGGGGAAAAGTGGAAAAAACTTATTTATTAACACATACAAGAGAAACACTTCTCAGCACAGACTCAGGTGACAAAAAAGTTTTCACTGAGAGAGAGAAACTTGGACGCTTTGATCTTTACTAGAAGGGCGAAATGCTTCTCTGGCCGGTGTCCAGCGGCAGGCCGCAGGGTTTTTTCGGAGCTGGTGCTGAATCCTTGGACTTTAGCTCGTACTGGAGCTCCAGCATGTCCGGCACGGCAGCGCTCAGCGGTGGAGTCACTTTATTCAATGCACGGTAGTCTACTGTCAATTTTTATTTTTTATTAGATTTGCGCACAGGCCAGATGGGGCTGTTGAAGGGTGAGTGGGTTTTGCTCACCACCCCTTGGCGCTCCAGCTCCCGGATCATCTTATGGATCGGGATTACAGCATTTCGAGTTGTTCTATATTGCCGACGATGTACTATCGAAGTGGCAATCGGTACCCTCTGCTTTTCTACTTTCAGGAGTCCCACGGCAATTGGATTTTTACATAGTCCGGGCAGGGTGTTTAATTGCTAGATTTTTTCCGCTATCACAGCCGCTATCCCAAATGCCCACTTGAAGCTTTTTGGGTTCTTAAAATACCCACTTTGAAGGAAATTTATTCCCAAAATACACGGGGCCTCTGGGCTAGTTACAATTGGGTATCTCTTCCACTCTCTTTTGGTTAGACTCATTTCCGCTTTTACTATGGTAAAGTCTTGTGATTTACCTGTTACACTAGCAATAGAAACGGTCTCTTCTCCGACACATTCTGATGGAAATATAGTACACTGTGCTCCTGTATTTACTAAAGCTTTATACTTCTGTGGTTTCGATGTGCTAGGCCACCGAATCCACACGGTCCAAAACACTCGGTTTTCCCTGGCCTCACCCTGGCTAGAGGCAGGGCTTCTCTAAGCCTGTTTGTCCTTTTTGACGGGGGCATAGGTTTTAGAAGTTCCTTCAAGTGAATCGGACATGTTGTTATCATCCTCCTCATATGTGGCACTGTGGTTCCGGGCGACTGGAGCTGCTCTCTTTCTGGTGGAACTTTTTTGTTGAGCCTTGTCTTCCTTCAAATTACGCACTCGTCGTGCCAGAACAGCTGTGGGCTTTTTATTTCACCTTTTCATGTTTTCTCTGCAGTCACGCAAGAAAAACCACAATTCCGCACGTGGGGTGTACCTTCTCTCCTCAGCAGAGGAGCGTCTGCGTTGACTGCCAGGACGTCTGATTTGCACAGCTGAGATTTGGAGGAGATCCTCCTTGATTTCTTCTCTCCGCTTTTTATGGTTTTTCTTCAACTTATCTTTTAAGTTTTGTAAACGTGTTTTCACGGCTGCAATTTTGGCATGCGTTGGGCCATGCACAGCATCAGCGTACGCCCGAAGCTTCTTTGCCATATCAAGCACTGTCTCATATGTGTCTTCTGGTTTTATGATTGCAAGAGCTGAGGCATATTCAGATGGTCTAAGCCTCACAAGCTTCCTCCACATAATCGGTGTGCACGGTACTAGATTTGGATTTCTAGTTGTTATATCATCTGAGAAAATAATTTCTGCCACCGCCATCTTTTTCAAACGTTGGATTCCCTGCTCGATGGTTTTCCATCTGGTCTGCTGCATGTACAGGTCATCAGCGCAGAGATATTTTTGTGCCACACTGTCTAATACACGTGACCAGAGGCTCTGAGGACTAGCTTCCCTTATCATACCTTGATTGATGACTGGATTTTGAGACAGGGATTCCAAATGTTTCGCTTCCGTGCCATCCAGGGTGGTTGCCTCACCTGCCGCATCCCAAAGCCGGACCAGCTAACTAATTATGGATTCATCAGGTTGCCTTTTATAATCTTTTTTTAGACCACGAAGATTTTTCAGGGAAAAGGACTCATTATTAGTTTCTGATTTTTTATTAGTCACTTTAACTCCGGATTTTATATCAGGGGGAGTTGAAGGTTTTTCTCCTGCATCCTCATCATTATCATCTTCCACCGGCCGATCTGTTTTTTTTGTGCACTTTTTACTCCTGGTACTGGTAGCCACAGCCATAGGTTGAAGCTTGCTGTCTAATTTTGCCCCTGTCCTGGAGCCTGAGGTGTTAACTGCAGTCTGAGTAACTGGAATAGTAGCTACGTTATCTCCCTGTTTTTTTTCTTTTGTTTGTTGTTTTACACTATCTAACAGGGTTCGATAAGCGTATGCCAGAGCCCAGCTCACTGCAGTGATTTTTTTTTCCTTAGAATTGTCCTGACACTTTTTTTTTAAGTACTTTGCAGTCTTGACTGGGTCTTGAATTTGTTTAGGTGAAAAATCCCAGATTATAGGTTCAGAAAACTCTTTTAGAATTTGGCCCAGTTCCTCCCATTTGCCACACCACTCAGAATTCTTCACACTCTGCTTTGCTACCGAATTAGGGGTTGTAACACCTGCATCCCTAGAAATCTCAGCTTTTATTTTGTATAAACTGCAGACAGTATAGAAAAAACTTACTAAATTAAATACCAGAAAGATGGTTTCCTTTACACTCAGGGAGAGCTGAACATTTTTCTAACAGAGATGTAAATAATTCAGGGGAGAAGAAGGAAAACAAAGGCAAAAAATTCTCTTTGCTTGCTTCTTCTCTAATGAATTGAGTGCACAACACAAACCACGACTTGTACATCCTTGAAGTGGATTCTAACACCTTTATAAACTTCTGGCAGATTATTACAACCAAGCTTAGCCCAATGAGTATTTTGGTTAATACCCTTTCCATGAAAAAACTACGTGCTAGAGACAACACTGGGGCTATCTCTGAGTAAGAGAACAGGCCCAAAGACCACAGGGGTATTAAGATCTCAAAAAACTTTAAAGAGCAAACATACAGGCAGGCTTCCAATCCAACAGACATCACGGCTTCAAAAAACATACTGATATCAATACAGGCCAATTAAAAACAAGATGTTATTAAAGTTTTTTCTACTTTCTTTTCCCCCTGCACGGGCCACCAAATAAAGAATGTCCAAGTTTGGACAAACTTAGGGAAAAACTCCCAGAAGAGCTTCCCAGGAAATAAGAAAAAAAATTTCACTCAGGGGAAAAGTGGAAAAACCTATTTATTAACACATACAAGAGAAACCCTTCCCAGCACAGACCCAGGTGACAAAAAAAGTTTTCACCGAGAGAGAGAAACTTGGACGCTTTGATCTTCACTAGAAGGGCGAACGCTTCTCTGGCCGGGTGTCCAGAGGCAGGCCGCAGGGTTCCTCCTGAGCTGGTGCTGAATCCTCGGGGTGAGGGGTAGAAGGGAGAGGGGAGAGAGAGAAAGAAAAAACAGCCGGAATAGCCAGCAAGCCTTAAACAGCAGCGAAGCTAAACCGGACATAATTTAAGCAATATAAAGTTAAAAAAATCAAGCAAAAACCAGCTAACTCACAAACCAGGCCACGAGCCACCACCACAGCAGCGATAGTCACCCGCAGCAGCAGCCAGAGCTAGCTGCCAGCAGCTGCGTAGCCACCCCCCCTGCCAAGCCCGCTGCAAACCAAGGCCATTCTGCAGAGCAGAGCTCCAGGCGGCCCCTCCCCCGAGCAGACAGCTTCATGGCCAAGGGGGCAGGGTGAGGAGTCAGTTAAATTATCAACCCAGGACAGGGGTCCGCTGACCTCGCCTCGGGTGATGCTCTTCGGGCCTGTCGCCCTCGCCCCACAGGGATGCAATACACTTTCGGTGTCCATAGTCCTCAACCCAGTGGCAATGCTCTGTCGGGTCCTTCGTCCTCTAGCCCCCCGGGACAATGCTTTCTAAGGGTCTCTCGTCCTTGCCCCCGGGAAGGTGATCTGTCAGGATCAGTCGCCTGCATCTGGGCGATGCTCTGTTGGGGTCAGTCGCCCTCGCACTAAGGGGATGATTAGTAATGGGTCCATCATCCTCTCCCCCGGGTGATGCTCTGTCGGGCACAGTCAGCCTCACCCCGGGGGATGCTCTGTCGGGCACCGTCGTCCTCGCCCCTGGGGGGATGCTCTGTCGCAACTGTCGCCCTCACCCCCCGCCGCACGCTCTATCGGGGTCCTTCGCCCCTCGCGACTCGGGGCGATGTTCTGTCAGGGTCGGTCTCCCTCGCCTCCCCGGGGATGCTCTGTCAGGGTCTATTGCCCTCGCCCCAGGGCAATGCTTTGTCAGTGTCTGTCGCCTCGTCCCACGGGCGATGCTCTGTCGGGGTCCGCTGCCCCCGCCGCCAGGGCAATACAGTTTTGGGGTCCGTTGTCCTTGCCCACGGGCGATGCTCTATAGGGGTCTGTCGTCCCTCGCCCCTACAAGGATGCTCCAGTCCGGGTCCGACGCCCTCGGCCCCCGTGCGATGCTCTGTCGGCGGTAAGTTGTCCTCACCCCCGGGGGGATGATCTGTCAGGGTCCATTGTCCTTGTTACCCCGGGATGCTTAGTCAGGGTCCGGCTCTTCCTCACTCTCGGGGGATGATTTGTCGGAGTCCCTCGCTCTCTCCCCCCAGGCCAACTCACTTTCAGGGTCCGGCCATCCCTCAGCTCCCAGGGCGATGGTCAGTAGGGATACGTCATACTCGCCCCCGAAAGGATGACCTTGCGGCGTCCATCGCCTGCATCGAGCCAATGCTCTGTCCAGATCCCTCGATCTCGCCCCCGGGCGATGTTCTGTCAGGGTTCTCTCCTCGCCTCCCCGGGGATGCTCTGTCAGGGTCCATCGCCCTCGTCCCATGGCGATGCTCTGTCAGGGTGCGCCATCCTCTCCCCGGGGCCATTCTCTGTCGGGGTCTGTAGTCCTTGAACCGGGGGATGCTCTTGTCTGGCTCCGGCCGTCATTGCACCCGGAGGATCATTTTTCGGTGTCCATCATCCTCAACCCCGCGGCAATGCTTCTGTCGCTGCCTCTCGCGACAATGCTCTCTCGGGTCTCGCCCTCACCCCGGGAAGGTGATCTGTCAGGGTCCATCGCCTCATTCCTGGGCGATTCTCTGCCGGGGTCCCTCGTCCCTCGCACTAGGGGGATGCTCTTTCAGAGCCCGCCGCCCTCTCCCCCAGGGTGATGCTCTCTCGTGGTCCGTCGCCCTCACCCTGGGGGATGTTCTGTCGGGCCCCGCCGCCCTCGCCCCCCAGGGGGGATACTGTATCGCAGTCTGTCGTCTCGCCCCGGGCAATGCTCTGTCTGGGTCCGACGCCCCGCCTTCTGGGGGGATCATCTGTCGGGGACCGTCATCCTCGCCACCTCAACGCATTTTTTTCGGGTGTCAGTCACCCTCGTCCCGAGGCGATGCTCTGTCGGGATCCCTCCTCCCTCTCCTTGGGGCGATATTCTGTCGTGGTGCGCCGCAGTCGCCCTGGAGGGATCATCTGTCAGGGTCCGGCCGTTCTCACCCCGGGCAACGCTTCTGTCGGGGTCGCTCTTCCTCACCCTGAAGGGATGTTCTCTCGGGGTCCGCTGCCCCTCACCCCCGGGGATGCTATGTCGGGGTCCGACATCCTCGCCTTTGGGGGATCATCTCGCCGCCCGGTCGCGACTCGCCCCAGGGCGATGCTCTGTCGGGGTCCCTCCACCTCTCCATGAGGGGGATTCTTGTCACGGTTCGCCGCCGCCGCCCGGAAGGATCATCTGTCAGGGTCCGCCGCCCTCGCCCCGGGAGGTGTGCCCTGTCAGGGTCCTCGGCCGTCATCGCACGCCGGGAGGATCATCTGTAGGTGTCCGTCATCCTCACCCCTCGGGAAATGCACTGTCGGGGTCTCTCGACCTCGGCCCAGGGGCTATACTCTGTCAGGGTCCTGTCGCCTCATCCTGGGCCTCGCGACCACGGGAATGCCCAGTCGGGACCGCTGCCCTCAGCCCCCGGACGATGCTCTTTGGGGTCCATTGTCATCGCACCCAGGAGGATCATTTGTCGGTGTCCGGCTGCCCTCAACTCCGGGCAATGCTCTCTTGGGGTTCCTCGCCCTCGCCCCCCAGGGCAATGCTCTCTCGGGGTTTGTCGCCCTGCCCCCCAGAAGGATGGTCTTTCAGCATCCATCACCCCTCGTCCAGGGGCATGCTCTGTCGGGGGTCCGGCTGCCCTTGCCCTGGGGGGATGCCTTGTCGGGGTCTTTCGTCATGGCACCCGGAAGGATCAACTGTCGGTGTCCGTCTGCCCTCACCCCTGGGGCAATGCCCTGTCGGGGTCCCCGTCCCCGCCCCTGGGAAGTTGATCTGTCAGTGTCCGCCACCCTCGCTCCCGGGCGATGCTCTGTCAGGGTTCGACGCCTCGCCCCCAGGGGGATGATCTGTCGAGGTCCCTCGCTCGCCCCCGGGGCAATACACTTCCGGAATCCGGCCATCCCTCGCCTCCTGGGGGCGATTGTCAGTAGGGGATATGGCATATTCGTCCCCCGGGAGGATGATCTTACGACATCCGTTGCTCTCGTCCCGGACGATGCTCTGTCTGGGACCTTAATCCTCTCCCCCGGGGGGATGCTCTGTTGGGGTCCATATTCCTCGCCTCACAGGGATGCACTGTCGGGGTCTGTCGCCCTCGCGACCGAGGGATGCCTTGTCGGGTTCGTCGCCATCGCACCCGGAAGATCATTTGTCGGTGTCCGTTGTACCACCCCCGGGCAATGCTCTGTCGGGTTCTTCGCCCTCGCCCCCGGGGCGATGATCTCTCAGGGTCCATTGCTCTCGTCACGGGGAGATGCTCTGTCGCGTCCATCGCCCTCGACCCCGGGCAATACACTTTCGACGTCCGTCGTTGTCGCCTCCCGGGCGATTGCCAGTAGGGATACGCCATACCGCCCCTGGGGGATGATCTTGGGGCGCCCATCGCCGTCGCCCCAGGGTGATGCTCTGTCGGGGACACTCGTCATTGCCTCGGAGGGATGCCCTGTCAGGGTCGGTCGCCCTCGCCCCTTGCAGCTAAGATCTTTTGCATTGGTCGCCCGCATCCCGGGCGGATATTCTCAAGGGGTACATCGTCCACGCCCCCCAGAGGGATGCTCAGTCTGGGTCTTCGTCCTCGCCTCGGGCAATGCTTTGTCGGGGTCCGCTGCCCTCGCCCCCAAGGGGATGCTCTGTCGGGATCCGCCATTGTCGCACCGAGGGATGCTCTGTCGGGTGTCCGACGTCCCTCGCACCGGGTGATGATTTGTCGAGGTCTGTCGTCACCGCCTTTGGGGGGATCATCTGGCGGGGTCCATCGCCCTCGCCCCCACGGGCGATGATCTTCCAGAATCCGTTGCCCTCATCCCCGGGGGATGTCCTCTGGGTCCTCGCCCACGCCCCCGGGCGATGCTATTTCGGGTCCTCGTACACCCACCCCCGGGCAATGCTCTCTCGGGTCCGCTGCCCCCGCTCGGGGGATTCTCTGTTGGGTTACATAATTGTCGACCGGAGGGATGCTCTGTTAGGGTCTGACGCCCTCGCCCCCGGGTGATGCTCTGTCAGGGCCCCTAGCCTCGGCCCCCAAGGTGATGCTCTGTCAGGGTCCATCTCCCTCGTCCCAGGGCGATGCTCTGTCGGGGTCCATTGTCATCGCCCCCGGTGGATGATCTATCGGAGTCTCTCGCCCTCGCGACCGGGGGGATGCCTTTTCGGGGACAGTCGTCATCACACCCAGGAGGATAATTTCGGTGTCCGCTGTCCTCAACCCTGGCTCAATGCTCTGTCGAGGTCCCTCGCCCTCGGGGCGATGCTCTCAGGTCCGCCCCTCGTCTCCTGGGGATGCTCTGTCAGGTCCATCGCCCTCGTCCCAGGCAATGATCTGTCAGGGCTCCGTCGCCTCGGCCCCAGGGCCATCCTCTGTCAGGGTCCATCACCCTCATCCCGGGCGATGCTCTGTCGGGTTCTTCGTCCTCAGCCCCCAGGGGCGTATACACTTTGGGGTTCGTTGTTCTCGCCCCCCGGGCAATGCTCTTTAGGGTCTGTCGACTTGCCCCACGGGATGCTCCTGTCGGGCCCTCGACGTCCCTCACCCCCGAGGGGATGATCTGTCGGGGTCTGTCGTCCATGTACTGGGGATGCCTTGACGAGGTCCGCTCGCCATCGCATTCGGGAGGATCCTCTGTCAGTGTCCGCTCGCCTGCAACCCCGGGGCAATGCTCTGTCGGGGTCCCTCGTCCTCGCCCCCCAAGGAAGATGATCTGTCAGGGTCCGCCACCCTCGTCCCGGGGGATGCTCTGTCAGCGCCAAATGTCCTCGCCCCGTGTCGATGCTCTGTCAGAGTCCGCTCGTCATCGCTTTGGGGTATCATCTGTCCGGGTCCCTCGCCCTAGCCCCCACGGGTGATGATCTTTCGGCATCTGTAGCCTTCATCCCGGGGGATGTTCTCTCAGGTTCCTCGTCCACGCCCCCTGGGGGATGCTCTGTCTGGGACCCTCGCCCTCACCCTCGGATCAATGCAATGTCGGGTGTGCCGCCCTCACCCCAGGGGATGGTCTGTCGGTGTCCCAAGTCCTCGACACGGGCTATGCTCTGTCGGGGTCCTCGTCCCCGCCCCCGGGCGATGCTCTTTGAGATCAGTCGCCCTCACCCCCACGGGATGCTCTGTCGGGTCCGCTCGCCCTCGCTTCCAGGGGGATGATCTGTCGGGGTCTGTCATCCTCGCACTCAAGGGAATGCCTTGTTGGGGTAGCCGCCATCGCACTCCAGGAGGATCATTTGTTTGTGTCCGTCGCCCTCAACCACGGGGCAATGCTCTGTCAGGATCCCTCTTCCTTGCCGGCCGGGCACTGCTCTGTCAGGATCCGTCTCTCTCGCCTACTGGGAATGCTCTGTCAGGGTCTATCGCCCTCGCTCCTGGGAGATGTTTTGTCAGGGTCTGTCGCCTCTGGTCCCAGGGCCATCCTCTGTCAGGACCCGTCAGCCTCGCCTCCCGAGGATGCTCTGTCAGGGTCTATCGCCTCACCCCAGGGCGATGCTCTGTCGGGGTCCGTTGTCCCTCGCTGCCCGGGGATGCTCTGTCAGGATCCATCGCCCTCGCCCCCTCAGGGGCTGATCTGTCGGGCGCCCTCGCCCTCTCCCCCAGGGCAATACACTTTCGAGTTTGCCGCCCTCGCTCCTGGGACTATGGTCAGTAGGGATACGGCCATACACGCCCCTCGAGTAGGGATGATATTAGTGCATCCGCCACCCTCGCCCCCGGGTGATGCTCTGTCTGTGACCCTCGCCCCTGGCCCCGAAGGCATGATCTGTTGGGGTTTCTGCCCCCGCCCCCACGGTGATGCGCAGTCAGGGTCTCTTGTCCTCGCCCTCGGGCGATAGTTCTGTCAGGGTCCAGCGCCCTTGCCTGAAGGGGGGATGCTCTGTCGCGTCCCTCGCCCCTCGCCCCCCAGGAAGGATGCTTTGTTGGGGTCCCTCTTCCTCACTCGCAGGGACATGATCTGTCAGGGTCCCTCCTCCTCTCCCCCTGGAGGATACTCTGTCGGGGTCCGCTGTCCTGGCCTCAGCGGGGATGATCTGTTGGAGTCCATCGTCCTCTCCCCGAGGTTATGCTCTGTTGGGGTCCGCCGCCTCGTATCAGGGAGGATGCTCTGTCGGGGTCTGTCGTCCCTCGCCCCAAAAGAGATGCTCTGTCAACATCTGTTGTTGTTACCCCGGGGATGCCCCTGTTGGGGTTTTTCGTCTTCCCACCCAGGAGGATCATCTGTCGGTGTCCGTCATCCCTCGCCCCCTCGGGACATGACCTGTCGGGGTCCTCGTCCCTCCCCGGGCAATACAGTTTCGAGTCCGTCGTCCCTTGGCCCCCGGGACGATGGTCAGTAGGGATACGCCGTCTCGCCTCGGGGAGATACTCTGTCTGGGGTCCATCGCCCTCGGGCCCGAACGGATCATCTGTCGGGTCCGGCTATCCTCGCCACCTCGACGATGTTCTTTCGGGGCGTCCCGTCGCCCTCGTCCTGGGGCGATGCTCTGTCGGGATCCCACCTCCTATTTTTGGGGGGAAACTCTGTCTGGGGTGCGTCGCAGTTGTCCTGCTGGATCATCTGTCAGGGTCCGTCGTCTCGCCCCCGGGCGATGCTCTGTCAGGGTCTGTCGTCTTCGCCCTGTGTCCATCGTCCTGGCCAAGGGGGGATGCACACTTAGTGTCCACCCTCTTCACCTCAATAAGAGGACTGGCAGCGGGTGTCGCCATCAATATCCCTGCGTGGAAATATGTGTGTGGGGCGGGCGTGTCAGGTCACCATGGGTCTTCCTCCACCATGGATGGGGACGGTGATCTGTGCTCATCGCGTGTAGGCTCCGGGGGTCTCTGTGGAGCAGAGTCACGGGTGGGGTCTCCACACCCTTCGTTGCTGGGCAGACGGTGCAGAGCAGATCGCACGCCGCCTCCGTGGGTCTC
>JAPFBE010000986.1:0-17495 GCA_034336665.1 Luscinia megarhynchos | reverse complement strand
GTTTTTTAGTGCCAATTTGTTAGGCTGATTTTCCCTGGATTTTTCCTGATGGTTTCCCATCGATCCTTGGTATCTTGGCAGATTGTAGATGGTTTTTGTACATATTCCAGGAGATTTTGGGTCATTTTTTGCGCCATTTTAAAGGGTTTTGGGCCATTTTAAGTCTCATTTCCTTTGGAAGTTTGCCCAGTTATTTTTCCAGTTTTTTCTTTAGAAATTCCAGGAATCTCACTGTGTTTTGGAGCCGATATTAGGAGTTTTTCTGGCCGTTCTTTGTGCAATTTCTGGAGGGATTTCTGTGTTTCCTAGTGGGAATTTTTTAGGCATTTTCCTGAATATTTAAGGTTCACTTTTCCTAGGTTTTTTCCTGATGTTTTCCCATATAATACTTGGAATTTTGACCGGTTTGGGCAGTTTCTGTGTTGATTTTAAAACTATTTCTGGCCATTTTCATATGGATTTTGAGGGGATTTTTCGTTTCTTACTGCCAATTTGTTAGGCTGATTTTCCCTGGATTTTTCCTGATGCTTTCCCATCGATCCTTGGTATTTTGGCAGATTGTAGATGGTTTTTGTACAGATTCCAGGAGATTTTGGGCCATTTTTTGCAACTTCTTTTTGGGGGGTTTTGAGCCATTTTAAGTCTCATTTCCTTTGGAAGTTTGCCCAGTTATTTTTCCAGTTTTTTCCTTAGAAATTCCAGGTCACTCACTGGGTTTTGGGCCAGATATTCGGAGTTTTCGGGCCATTCTTTGTGCAATTTCTGGGGAATTTCTGTCTATCTCAGTGCAGAATTTGTAGGCATTTTTCCTAGGGTTGTTAAGGTTCAGAGTTTTCCTGGGATTTTTTCCAGATGTTTTCCCCAATAATGCTTGGAATTTTGACCCAGCTTTGGGCATGTTTCAGTGTTGACTTTTAGGACCATGTCTGGGCCCATTTTGCATATGGATTCTTATGGGATTTTTCCTTTCTTAATGCCAGTTGTCAGAGACTTTTCTGGTTTGTTAGACTCAATTTTTCCTGGATTTTTCCTGATGCTTTTCCCAGCAGTCCTTGGAGTTTTGGCAGAGTTTAGGTGTTTTAGTATGGATTTCAAGAGTGTTTGGGCCATTGTTTGTTTCATTTCCATGCTTTTTGGACCATTTTAAGTCTCATTTCCGCTGGTTTTTTTTCCGCTCACTTCGCCAGGTTTTTTCCCTGAAATTCCAGAAATCTCACTGGATTTTGGAGCCATGTTTGGTTTTTTAGTGCAGATGTTAGGACTTTTTCTGGCCATTTCTGGTGCAATTTCTGGGGGATTTCTGTGTTTCTTAGTGGGAATTTTTAAGCATTGTCCTGGGTTTTTAAGGTTCGCTATTTTTAGGGTTTTTTCTGATGTTTTCCTCAATAATGCTTGGAATTTTTACCGGTTTGGGCAGTTTCAGTGTTGATTTTAAGACTATTTCTGGCCATTTTCATATGGATTTTGAGGGGATTGTTCGTTTTTTAGTTCAATTTGTTAGGCTGTTTTCCCCTGGATTTTTCCTGATGCTTTCCCATCGATCCTTGGTATTTTGGGCAGATTTGAGATGGTTTTTGTACAGATTCCAGGAGATTTTGGGCCATTTTTTGCAACTTTTTTTGGGGTTTTGGGCCATTTTAAGTCTCATTTCCTTTGGAAGTTTGCCCAGTTATTTTTCCAGTTTTTTCCTTAGAAATTCCAGGTCACTCACTGGGTTTTGGGCCAGATATTCGGAGTTTTCGGGCCATTCTTTGTGCAATTTCTGGGGAATTTCTGTCTATCTCAGTGCAAATTGGAAAGGATTTTTCCTATTTTAAGGCAGAGTTTTTACTGGGTTTCTCCAGATGTTTTCCCCAATAATGCCTGCTGTTTTGCTAGCTTTGGGATGTTCCAGTGCAACTTTTCGCCATGTTGGGCCCATTTTGCCTTTGACTCTTATGGGATTTTTCCTTTCTTAATGCCAGTTGTCAGAGACTTTTCTGGTTTGTTAGACTCAATTTTTCCTGGATTTTTCCTGATGCTTTTCCCAGCAGTCCTTGGAGTTTTGGCAGAGTTTAGGTGTTTTAGTATGGATTTCAAGAGTCTTTGGGCCATTGTTTGTTTCATTTCCATGCTTTTTGGACCATTTTAAGTCTCATTCCCGCTGGTTTTTTTTCCGCTCACTTCGCCAGGTTTTTTCCCTGAAATTCCAGAAATCTCACTGGATTTTGGAGCCATGTTTGGTTTTTTAGTGCAGATGTTAGGACTTTTTCTGGCCATTTCTGGTGCAATTTCTGGGGGATTTCTGTGTTTCTTAGTGGGAATTTTTAAGCATTGTCCTGGGTTTTTAAGGTTCGCTATTTTTAGGGTTTTTTCTGATGTTTTCCTCAATAATGCTTGGAATTTTTACCGGTTTGGGCAGTTTCAGTGTTGATTTTAGGATTATTTCTGGCCATTTTCATATGGATTTTGAGGGGATTGTTCGTTTTTTAGTTCAATTTGTTAGGCTGTTTTCCCCTGGATTTTTCCTGATGCTTTCCCATCGATCCTTGGTATTTTGGGCAGATTTGAGATGGTTTTTGTACAGATTCCAGGAGATTTTGGGCCATTTTTTGCAATTTTTTTTTGGCATTTTGGGCCATTTTAAGTCTCATTTCCTTTGGATGTTTGCCCTGTCATGTTTCCAGTTTTTCCCTTAGAAATCCCAAAACACTCACTGGGTTTTGGGCAGATATTAGGATTTTTTCTGGCCATTCTTTGTGCAATTTCTGGGGGATTTCTGTGTTTCTTAGTGGGAATTTTTAGGCATTTTCCAGGGTTGATGAGGTTCACTTTTCCTGGATTTTTTTCCTGGTGTTTTCCCTATAATGCTTGGAATTTTTGACCGGTTTGGGCAGTTTCAGTGTTGATTTTAGGACTATTTCTGGCCATTTTCATATGGATTTTGAGGGGATTTTTCGTTTCTTAGTGCCAATTTGTTAGGCTGATTTTCCCTGGATTTTTCCTGATGCTTTCCCATCGATCCTTGGTATTTTGGCAGATTGTAGATGGTTTTTGTACAGATTCCAAGTGATTTTGGGCCATTTTTTGCGCCATTTTAGGGGGTTTTGGGCCATTTTAAGTCTCATTTCCTTTGGAAGTTTGCCCAGTTATTTTTCCAGTTTTTTCCTTAGAAATCCCAGGTCACTCACTGGGTTTTGGGCCAGATATTCGGAGTTTTCGGGCCATTCTTTGTGCAATTTCTGGGGGATTTCTGTGTATGTCAGTGCAAATTGGAAAGGATTTTTCCTATTTTAAGGCAGAGTTTTTCCTGGGTTTTTCCAGATGTTTTCCCCAATAATGCCTGCAGTTTTGCTAGCTTTGGGATGTTCCAGTGCAACTTTTTAGGACTATGTTTCGGGCCCATTTTGTTTTTGATTCTTAGGGGTTTTTTCCTTTCTTAATGCCAATTGTCAAGGACTTTTCTGGTTTGCTAGACTCAATTTTTCCTGGATTTTTCCTGATGCTTTTCCCAGCAGTCCTTGGAGTTTTGGCAGAGTTTAGGTGTTTTAGTATGGATTTCAGGAGTCTTTGGGCCATTGTTTGTTTCATTTCCATGCTTTTTGGACCATTTTAAGTCTCATTTCCGCTGGTTTGTTTTCCGCTCATATCGCCAGGTTTTTTCTCTGAAATTCCAGGAATCTCACTGGATTTTGGAGCCATGTTTGGCTTTTTAGTGCAGATGTTAGGCCTTTTTCTGGCCATTTCTGGTGCAATTTCTGGGGGATTTCTGTGTTTCTTAGTGGGAGTTTTTAAGCATTTTCCTGGGTTGCTGAGGTTCAATTTATGCTGGATTTTTTCCGGGTGTTTTCCTCTAAAATGCTTGGAATTTTGACCAGTTTGGGCTGTTTCAGTGTTGATTTTAGGACTATTTCTGGCCACTTTCATATGGATTTTGAGGGGATTTTTAGTTTCTTAGTGCAAATTTATTAGGCTGATTTTCCCTGGATTTTTCCTGATGGTTTCCCATCGATCCTTGGTATCTTGGCACATTTGAGATGGATTTTGTACAGATTCCAAGTGATCTTGGGCCATTTTTTGCACCGTTTTGGGGGGTTTAGGGCCATTTTAAGTCTCATTTCCTTTGGAAGTTTGCCCAGTTATTTTTCCAGTTTTTTCCATAGAAATTCCAGGAATCTCACTGTGTTTGGGAGCCGATATAAGGAGTTTTTCTGGCCGTTCTTTGTGCAATTTCTGGAGGATTTCTGTGTTTCTTAGTGGGAATATGTAGGCATTTTCCTGAATTTTTAAGGTTCACTTTTCCTAGGTTTATTCCTGATGTTTTCCCCAATAATGCTTGGAATTTTGACCGGTTTGTGCTGTTTCAGTGTTGATTTTAGGACTATTTCTGGCCATTTTCATATGGATTTTGAGGGGATTTTTTCGTTTTTTAGTTCAAATTTGTTCGGCTGGTTTTCCCTGGATTTTTCTTAATGCTTTTCCCAGCAGTCCTTGGAATTTTGGTTGAGATCTGGTGTTTTAGTATGGATTTCAGGAGTCTTTGGGCCATTGTTTGTGTCATTTCCATGCTTTTTGGACCATTTTAAGTCTCATGTCTTCTGGATATTTTTCCGCTCACTTCGCCAGGTTTTTACTCTGAAATTCCAGGAACATCACTGGATTTTGGAGCCATGTTTGGCTTTTTTAGTGCAGATGTTAGGACTTTTTCTGGCCATTTCTGGTGCAATTTCTGGGGGATTTCTGTGTTTCTTAGTGGGAATTTTTAGGCATTTTCCTACGTTGCTGAGGTTCAATTTTTGCTGGATTTTTTCCTGGTGTTTTCCCCTAAAATGCTTGGAATTTTGACCAGTTTGGGCTGTTTCAGTGTTGATTTTAGGATTATTTCTGACCATTTTCATATGGATTTTGAGGGGATTTTTCGTTTCTTAGTGCCAATTTGTTAGGCTGATTTTCTCTGGATTTTTCCTGATGCTTTCCCATCGATCCTTGGTATTTTGGGCAGATTGTAGATGGTTTTTGTAATGATTCCAGGAGATTTTGGGCCGTTTTTTGCATCTTTTTTTGGGGTTTTGGGCCATTTTAAGTCTCATTACCTTTGGAAGTTTGCCCTGTCATTTTTCCAGTTTTTTCCCTTAAAAATACCAAAACACTCACTGGGTTTTGAGTTAGATATTAGGACTTTTTCTGGCCATTCTTTGTGCAATTTCTGGGGGATTTCTGTGTTTCTTAGTGGGAATTTTTAGGCATTCTCCTGGGTTGCTGAGGTTCACTTTTCCTGGATTTTTTCCTGGTGTTTTCCCTAAAAATACTTGAAATTTTGACAGAATTGGGCAGTTTCAGTGTTGATTTTAGGACTATTTCTGGCCATTTTCATATGGATTTTGCGGGGATTTTTTGTTCTTAAGTGCAAATTTGTTAGGCTGGTTTTCCCTGGATTTTTCCTGATGCTTTCCCATCGATCCTTGGTATTTTGTCAGATTGTAGATGGTTTTTAGTATGGATTTCAGGAGTCTTTGGGCCATTGTTTGCGTCATTTCCATGCTTTTTGGGCCATTTTAAGTCTCATTTCCTCTGGAAGTTTGTCCCGCTCACTTTTCATCCAGTTTTTTCCTCAGAAATTCCAGGAATTTCACTGTGATTTTTGGGAGCCATGTTTGGTTTTTAGTGCAGATGTTAGGAGTTTTTCTGGCCATTCTTTTTGCAATTTCTGGAGGATTTCTGTGTTTCTTAGTAAGAATTTTTAAGCATTTTCCTGGCTTGTTGAGGTTCACTTTTCCTGGATTTTTTCCTGGTGTTTTCCCCAATAATGCTTGGAATTTTGACCGGTTTGAACTGTTTCAGTGTTGATTTTAAGACTATTTCTGGCCATATTCATATGGATTTTTAGGGGATTATTTTGTTTCATAGTGCCAATTTGTAAGGCTGATTTTCTCTGGATTTTTCCTGATGCTTTCCCATCGATCCTTGGTATTTTGGCAGATTGTAGATAGTTTTGTACAGATTCCAGGAGATTTTGGGCCATTTTTCGCGCCATTTTAGGGGGTTTTGGGCCATTTTAAGTCTCATTTCCTTTGGAAGTTTGCCCAGTTATTTTTCCAGTTTTTCCTTAGAAATCCCAGGTCACTCACTGGGTTTTGGGGTCAGATATTCGAGTTTTCTGGCCATTCTTTGTGCAATTTCTGGGGGATTTCTGTGTTTCTTAGTGGGAATTGTTTTAAAGGCATTTTTCCTGGGTTGCTGAGGTTCACTTTTTCCTGGATTTTTCCTGGTGTTTTCCCCAATAATGCTTGGAATTTTTGACCGGTTTTGGGGCTGTTTCAGTGTTGACTTTTAGGACTATTTCTGGCCATTTTCATATGGATTCTTTGAGGGGATTTTTCGTTTCTTATGCCAATTGTCAAGACTTTTCTGGTTTGTTAGACTCAATTTTTCCTGGATTTTTCCTCATGCTTTTCCCGGCAGTCCTTGGAGTTTTGGCAAAGTTTAGGCGTTTTAGTATGGATTTCAGGAGTCTTTGGGCCATTGTTTGTGTCATTTCCATGCTTTTTGGACCATGTTAAGTCTCATTTCCTCTGGATATTTTTCCGCTCACTTCGCCAGGTTTTTTCTCAGAAATTCCAGGAATCTCACTGGATTTTGGAGCCATGTTTGGTTTTTTAGTGCAGATGTTAGGACTTTTCCTGGCCATTTCTGGTGCAATTTCTGGGGGATTTCTGTGTTTCTTAGTGGGAATTTTTAGGCATTTTCCTGGGTTGCTGAGGTTCACTTTTCCTGGATTTTTTCCGGGTGTTTTCCCCAAAAATGCTTGGAATTTTGACCGAATTGGGCAGTTTCAGTGTCAATTTTAGGACTATTTCTGGCCATTTTCATATGGATTTTGAGGGGATTTTTCGTTTCTTAGTGCCAATTTGTTAGGCTGATTTTTGCTGGATTTTCTCCTGATGCTTTCCCATCGATCCTTGGTATTCTGGCAGATTGTAGATGGTTTTTGTACAGATTCCAGGAGATTTTGGGCCATTTTTTGCAACTTTTTTTGGGGTTTTGGGCCATTTTAAGTCTCATTTTCTTTTGGAAGTTTGCCCTGTCATTTTTCCAGTTTTTTCCTTAGAAATCCCCAAACACTCACTGGGGTTTTTGGGGCCGATATTAGGAGTTTTTCTGGCAATTCTTTGTGCAATTTCTGGAGGATTTCTGTGTTTCTTAGTGGGAATTTTTAGGCATTTTCCTGGGTTGCTGAGGTTCACTTTTCCTGGATTTTTTCCTGGTGTTTTCCCCAAAAATGCTTGGAATTTTGACCGGTTTGGGCTGTTTCAGTGTTGATTTTAAGACTATTTCTGGCCATATTCATATGGATTTTTAGGGGATTTTTTTGTTTCTTAGTGCAAATTTGTTAGGCTGATTTTCTCTGGATTTTTCCTGATGCTTTCCCATCGATCCTTGGTATTTTGGGCAGATTGTAGATGGTTTTTGTAATGATTCCAGGAGATTTTGGGCCGTTTTTTGCATCTTTTTTTTGGGTTTTGGGCCATTTTAAGTCTCATTACCTTTGGAAGTTTGCCCTGTCATTTTTCCAGTTTTTTCCCTTAAAAATACCAAAACACTAACTGGGTTTTGGGTTAGATATTAGGACTTTTTCTGGCCATTCTTTGTGCAATTTCTGGGGGATTTCTGTGTTTCTTAGTGGGAATTTTTAGGCATTCTCCTGGGTTGCTGAGGTTCACTTTTCCTGGATTTTTTCCTGGTGTTTTCCCTAAAAATACTTGAAATTTTGACAGAATTAGGCAGTTTCAGTGTTGATTTTAGGACTATTTCTGGCCATTTCCATATGGATTTTGAGGGGATTTTTCGTTTTTTAGTGCAAATTTGTTAAGCTAATTTTCCCTGGATTTTTCCTGATGCTTTTCCAAGTAGTCCTTGGAATTTTGGCCGAAATCTGGTGTTTTAGTATGGATTTCAGGAGTCTTTGGGCCATTGATCGTGTCAATTCCAGGCTTTTTGGGCCATTTGAAGTCACATTTCCTCTGGATATTTTGTCCACTCTCTTCACCAGTTTTTTCCTCAGAAATTCCAGGAATCTCACTGGATTTTGGAGCCATGTTTGGTTTTTTAGTGCAGATGTTAGGAGTTTTTCGGGCCATTCTTTGTGCAATTTCTGGGGGATTTCTGTGTTTCTTAGTGGGAATTTTTAGGCGTTTTCCTGGGTTGCTGAGGTTCACTTTTCCTGGATTTTTTCCTGGTGTTTTTCCCTATAATGCTTGAAATTTTGACCAGTTTAGGCTGTTTCAGTGTTGATTTTAAGACTATTTCTGGCCATTTTCATATGGATTTTGAGGGGATTTTTCGTTTCATAGTGCCAAATTGTTAGGCTGTTTTTCCCTGGATTTTTCCTGATGCTTTCCCATCGATCCTTGGTAATTTGGCTAATTGTAGATGGTTTTTGTACATATTCCAGGAGATTTTGGGCCAGTTTATGCTTACGTTTTGGGGGTTTTAGGCCATTTTTAGTCTCATTTCTTTTGGATGTTTGCCCAGTTATTTTTCCAGATTTTTCCGGAGATATCCCAGGACACTCACTGGGTTTTGGGGCAGTTATTAGGAGTTTTTCAGTCGATTTTCCGTGCATATTCTGGAGGATTTCTGTGTTCCTTAGTGGGAAATTTTAGGCATATTCTTGTGTTATAATGGTTCACTTTTATGCTGGATTTTTTCCTGGTGTTTTCCTTAATAATGCTTGGAATTTTGACTGGTTTGGGCTGTTTTAGTGTTGATTTTAGTACTAATTCAGGCCATTTTCATATGGTTTTCGAAAGGATTTTTCGTTTCTGGGTGAAGTTTGTTGGGCTGATTTTCCCTGGATTTTTCCGGATGCTTTCCCATCGATCCTTTGCGTTTTGCTACTGCCGAAACACGCCTGGCATGTGCAATTTTCTTCTAAAACAAAAACTTATAACCCTAGCAATATTCTCTGTTTCTTGAAAGCATACCATACGCTCTTTAAACTATGCATACTGAAGAGCACTGCAGTGCACCTAAAGCGAAAGCGTGCACAGCACACCGCACATCTCACTTTGCACTACACCTAGAAATGACTTCTCTGCATCAAATATAAACCACAGAAATCTGCGTGACGAATGACTATGTTGTAGCAAAATCTGGTTCTGCCATATCCTGCTTCATACCACTAATCCCTGACGACAATATTCTGTTCAGTGCACCTCAGTGCAGTGTGGTTTCCTTAAACGCGCTTTGTACCAAGCAGCGATATCTGTCTAAGGGAGGTGAAGTGCGGTCTACCCCTCTCACAGAGCACTCTGCTGGGAAGTTTTGCTACTGCCAAAATATGCCTGTCACATGCACTTTCCTTCTAAAACCTCTCTACCTTAGCAACATTTTCTGTTTCTTGAAAGCATACCATATACACTTTCAACTCTGCATAGCAAAAAGCACTGCAGTGCACCTAAAGCTAAAGTGAAAGCGTGCACTGCACACCGCAGATCTCACTTTGCACAACACCTAGAAATGATATCTCTTCATCGAAGATATCTACCACGGAAATCTGTGTGACGAATAACTATGTGGTAGCAAAGTTGGTTCTGGCCTATCCTGCTTCATACCACTAGTCCCTGAGAACCGGTATTCTGTGCAGAGCCCCTCAGTGCAGTGTGGTTTCCTTAATCGCGCTTTGTACTAAGCAGCGCTGTCTCTCTAAGAGAGGTGAAGCGCCTTCTACCCCTCTCACAGAGCACTCTGCTTGGAAGTTTTGCTACTGCCAAAATACGCCTGGCATGTTAACTTTCCTTCTAAAACCTCTCTACCATCCAATTTTCTCTCCTAGAAAGCATACCATACACTCTTTCAACTATGCATAGCGAAGAGCACTGCAGTGCACCTAAAGCTAAAGCGAAAGCGTGTACAGCACACCGCAGATCTCACTTTGCACTACACCTAGAAATGACTTCTCTGCATCAAAGATATCTACCACAGAAATCTGCGCGACAAATAACTATGTTGTAGCAATGCTGGTTCTGGCATATCTTGCTTCATATCACTAGCCCCTGAGAACCGGTATTCTGTGCAGAGCATCTCAGTGCAGTGTGGTTTCCCTAATCACGCTTTGTACCAAGCGGCGATTTCTCTCTAAGGGACGTGAAGTGCTGTCTACCCCTCACACTGAGCACTCTGCTGGGAAGTTTTGCTACTGCCGAAAAACGACTGGCATGTGCACTTTTCTTCTAAAACAAAAACCTCTCAACCATCGCAATATTCTTTGCTTCCTGAAAGCAAACCATACGCCCTTTAAACTATGCATACTGAAAAGAACTGCAGTGCACCTAAAGCGAAAGCGTGCACAGCACACCACAGATCTCACTTTGCACTACACCTAGAAATGACTTCTCTGCATCAAGGATATTAACCACAGAAATCTGCGCGACGAATAACTATGTTATAGCAAAGCTAGATCTGGCATATCCTGCTTCATACAACTAGTCCCTGACAACCGGTATTCTGTTCAGCGCACCTCACTGCAGTGTGGTTTCCTTAAACGCGCTTTGTACCAAGCAGCGATTTCTGTCGAAGGGAGGTGAAGTGCCGTCTACCCCTCTCACGGAGCACTCTGCTGGGTAGTTTTGCTACTGCCAAAATACGCCTGGCACGTGATCTTTTCTTCTAAAACCTCCCTTCCTTAGCAACATTCTCTGCTCCTTGAAAGCATACCATACGCTCTTTAAACTATGAATAGAAAAGAGCACTGCAGTGCACCTAAAGCTAAAGTGAAAGCGTGCACAGCACACCACAGATCTCACTTTGCACAACACATCGAAATGATATCTCTGCATCACGGATATCTAGCACAGAAATCTGCTCGACGAATAACTATCTTTTAGCAAAGCTGGTTCTGGCATATCCTGCTTCATACCACTAGTCCCTGAGAACCGGTATTCTGTGCAGAGCACCTCAGTGCAGTGTGGTTTCCTTAATCGCGCTTTGTACCAAGCGGCGATTTCTCTCTAAGGGACGTGAGGTGCCGTCTACCCCTCTCACTGAGCACTCTGCTGGGAAGTTTTGCTACTGCCCAAACACGCCTGGCATGTGCACTTTTATTCTAAAACAAAAACCTCTCAACCATAGCAATATTCTTTGCTTCTTGATAGCACACTATACGCTCTTTAAACTAGGCATACTGAAGAGCACTGAAGTGCACCTAAAGCGAAAGCGTGCACAGCACACCACAGATCTCACATTGCACTACACCTAGAAATGAATTCTCTGCATCAAGGATATCAACCACAGAAATCTGCGTGACGAATAACTATGTTGTAGCAAAGCTAGATCTGGCATATCCTGCTTCATACAACTAGTCCCTCATAACCGGTATTCTGTTCAGCGCACCTCACTGCAGTGTGGTTTCCTTAATCGCGCTTTGTACCACGCAGCGATTTCTGTCTAAGGGAGGTGAAGTGCCGTCTACCCCTCTCACGGAGCACTCTGCTGGGAAGTTTTCTATAGCCAAAATATGCCTGGCACATGCACTTTTCTTTTAAACCGCCCTTCATTAGCAACATTTTCTGCTCCTGGAAAGCATACCATACACTCTTTCAACTCTGCATAGTGAAGAGCTGTCTAAGTTTGGACAAACTTAGGGGAAAAACCCCCAGAAGAGCTTCCCAGGAAATAAGAAAAAAAAATTTCACTCAGGGGGAAAAGTGGAAAAAACCTATTTATTAACACATACAAGAGAAACACTTCCCAGCACAGACCCAGGTGACAAAAAAGTTTTTACCGAGAGAGAGAATCTTGGACGCTTCGATCTTCACTAGAAGGGCGAAACGCTTCTCTGGCCGGTGTCCAAAGGCAGGCCGCAGGGTTCCTCCGGAGCTGGTGCTGAATCCTCGGGGGTGAGGGGGAGAAGGGAGAGGGGGAGAGAGAGAAAGAAAAAAACAGCCGGAATAGCCAGCAAGCCTTAATCAGCAGCGAGCTAGACCAAGTAATTTAAGCAATATAAAGTCAAAAAAAATCAAGCAAAAAAACCAGCTAACTTACAAACCAGGCTACGAGCTACCACTACAGCAGCGATAGCCACCCGCAGCAGCAGCCAGAGCTAAGCGCGCAGCCGCTCGAGCCACCCCCCCCCCAAGCCAAGCCCGCGGCAAACCAAGGCCATTTCGCAGAGCAGAGCCCAGGCGGCCCCTCCCCCGGGAGCAGACAGCTTCATGGCCAAGGGGGCAGGGTGAGGAGTCAGTCAAATTGTTAACCCAGGACAAGAGCACTGCAGTGCACCTAAAGCTAAAGTGAAAGCATGCACAGCACACCACAGATCTCACTTTGCACAACACCTAGAAATGATATCTCTGCATCAAAGATATCTACCCCAGAAATCTGTGTGACGAATATCTATGTTGTAACAAAGTTCTTTCTGGCATATCCTGCTTCATACCACTAGTCCCTGACAACCAGTATTCTGTGCAGAGCACCTCAGTGCAGTGTGGTTTCCCTAATCGCTCTTTGTACCAAGCAGCGATTTCTCTCTAAGGGAAGTGAAGTGCCGGCTACCCCTCACACTGAGCACTCTGCTGGGAAGTTTTGCTACTGCCGAAACACGCCTGGCATGTGCACTTTTCTTCTAAAACAAAAACCTCTCAACCATCGCAATATTCTTTGCTTCCTGAAAGCAAACCATACGCCCTTTAAACTATGCATACTGAAAAGAACTGCAGTGCACCTAAAGCGAAAGCGTGCACAGCACACCACAGATCTCACTTTGCACAACAACTTGAAATGATATCTCTGCATCAAAGATATCTACCACAGAAATCTGTGTGACGAATAATTATGTTGTAGCAAAGTTGGTTCTGGCATATCCTGCTTCATACCACTAGTCCCTGACAACTGGTATTCTGTTCAGAGCACCTCAGTGCCGTGTGGTTTCCCTAATCGCTCTTTGTACCAAGCGGTGATTTCTCTCTAAGGGACGTGAAGTGCCGTCTACCCCTCACACTGAGCACTCTGCTGGGAAGTTTTGCTACTCCCGAAACACGCCTGGCATGTGCACTTTTCTTCTAAAACAAAAAGCTCTCAACCACAGCAATATTTTCTGCTTCTTGAAAGAATACCATAGGCTCTTTAAACTATGCATAGCGAAGAGTACTGCAGTGCACCTAAAGCTAAAGTGAAAGCGTGCACAGCACACCACAGATCTCACTTTGCACAACACATCGAAATGATATCTCTGCATCACGGATATCTAGCACAGAAATCTGCTCGACGAATAACTATCTTTTAGCAAAGCTGGTTCTGGCATATCCTGCTTCATACCACTAGTCCCTGAGAACCGGTATTCTGTGCAGAGCACCTCAGTGCAGTGTGGTTTCCTTAATCGCGCTTTGTACCGAGCAGCGATTTCTCTCTAAGAGAGGTAAAGCGAAAGACTGCACAGCACACCAGAGATCTCACTTTGCACTACAATTAGAAATTACTTCTCTGCATCACGGATATCTACCACAGAAGTATGTGTGACGAATAACTATTTTGTAGCAAAGCTGGTTCTGGCATATCTTGCTTCATACCACTAGTCCCTGACAACTGGTATTCTGTGCAGAGCACCTCAGTGCAGTGTGGTTTCCTTAATGGCGCTTTCGACAACGCAGCAATGTCTGTCTAAGGGAGGTGAAGTGCCGTCTACCCCCCTCACAGGGCACTCTGCTGGGAAGTTTTGCTATTGCCAAAACACGCCTGGCATGTTCACTTTCCTTCCAAATCCTCTTTACCATAGCAATATTCTCTGCTTCTTGAAAGCATACCATACACTCTTTCCACTATGCATAGCCAAGAGCACTGCAGTGCACCTAAAGCTAAAGCAAAAGTGTGCACAGCGCACCACAGATCTCACTTTGCACTACACTTAGAAATGGCTTCTCTGCATCACTGATATCTACAACAGAAATCTGCGCGACGAATAACTATGTTGTGCAGATGCTGGTTCTGGCATATCCTGCTTCATACCACTAGTCCCTGACAACCGGTATTCTGTGCAGAGCACCTTAGTGCAGTGTGGTTTCCTTAATCGCGCTTTTGACAACGCAGCAATGTCTCTCTAAGGGAGGTGAATTGCCCTCGACCACTCTCACAGAGCACCCTGCTGGGAAGATTTGATACTGCCAACACTTGCCTGGCATGTGCACTTTTTGTCTGAAACTAAAACCGCTCTTTAAACTATGCATAGCGAAGAGCACTGCAGTGCACTTAAAGCTAAAGCAAATGCGTGCACAGCACATCACAGACCTCACTTTGCATTACACCTATAAATGACTTCTCTGCATCAAGGATATCTATCATAGAAATCTGGGCGACGAATAAATATGTTGTAGCAAAGCTGGTTCTGGCATATCCTGTTTCTTAACACAAGTCCCTGACAACCGGTATTCTGTGCAGAGCACCTCAGTGCAGTGTGGTTTTCTTGACCACGCTTTGTCCTGAGCAGCGATGTCTCACTAAGGCAGGTGAAGTTCCGTCTACCCCTCTCACAGAGCATTCTGCTGGGAAGTTTTGCTACTGTTAAAACACGCCTGGCATGTGCACTTTTCTTCTATAACCTCTCGACCACAGCAATATTCTCTCCGATTTAAAATCATACCATACACTCTTTATACTATGCATAGCGAAGAGAACTGCAGTGCACATAAAGCTTAAGGAAAGTGTGCACCGCACACCACAGATCTCACTTTGCACTACACCTAGAAATGATTTCTCTGCATCGATCATATCTACCACAGAAATCTGCGCAACGAATAACTATGTTGTAGGAAAGCTGGTTCTGGCATATCCTGCTTCATACCAATAGTCCCTGACAACTGGAATTCTGTGCGGAGCACGTCAGTGCAGTGTGATTTCCTTGACCGCGCTCTGTACTATGGGGCGATTGGCATATCCTGCTTCATACCACTAGTCCCCTGACAACCGGTATTCTGTGCAGAGCACCTCAGTGCAGTGTGGTTTCCCTAATCGCGGTTTGTAGCAAGAAGCCATTTCTGTCTAAGGGAGGTGAAGTGCCGCCTACCCTCCTCACAGAACACTCTGCTGGGAAGTTCTGCTACTGCCAAAACACGCCTGGCATGTGCACTTTTCTTCTAAAACCTCTCTACCATAGCAATATTCTCTGCTTCTTGAAAGCATACCATACACTCTTTCCACTATGCATAGCTGAAGAGCACTGCAGTGCACCTAAAGTTAAAGTTTAAAGTGTGCACAGCACACCACAGATCTCACTTTGCACTACACCTAGAAATGCCTCTCTGCATCACTGATATCTACCACAGAAAATCTGCACGACGAATAACTATGTTGTAGCAGATGCTGGTTCTGGCATATCCTGCTTCATACCACTAGTCCCCTGACAACCGGTATTCTGTGCAGAGCACCCTCAGTGCAGTGTGGTTTTCCTAATCGCGGTTTGTAGCAAGAAGCGCATTTTCTGCCCTAAGGGAGGAGAAGTGCCGCTCTACCCCTCTCACAGAACACTCTGCTGGGAAGTTCTGCTACTGCCAAAACACGCCTGGCATGTGCACTTTTCTTCTAAAACCTCTCTACCATAGCAATATTCTCTGCTTCTTGAAAGCATACCATACACTCTTTCCACTATGCATAGCTTAAGAGCACTGCAGTGCACCTAAAGTTAAAGCGAAAGTGTGCACAGCACACCACAGATCTCACTTTTGCACTACACCTAGAAATGGCTTCTCTGCATCACTGATATCTAGCACAGAAATCTGCACTGACTTAATAACTATGTTGTAGCAAAGCTGGTTCTGGCATATCCTGCTTCATACCACTAGTCCCTGACAACCGGTATTCTGTGCAGAGCACCTCAGTGCAGTGTGGTTTTCCCTAATCGCGTTTTGTAGCAAGAAGCGATTTTCTGTCTAAGGGAGGAGAAGTGCCGTCTACCCCTCTCACAGAACACTCTGCTGGGAAGTTCTGCTACTGCCAAAACACGCCTGGCATGTGCACTTTCTTCTAAAACCTCTCTACCATAGCAATATTCTCTGCTTCTTGAAAGCATACCATACACTCTTTCCACTATGCATAGCGTAAGAGCACTGCAGTGCACCTAAAGTTAAAGCTGAAAGTGTGCACAGCACACCACAGATCTCACTTTGCACTACACCTAGAAATGGCTTCTCTGCATCACTGATATCTAGCACAGAAATCTGCACGACGAATAACTATGTTGTAGCAAATGCTGGTTCTGGCATATCCTGCTTCATACCACTCAGTCCCTGACAACCGGTATTCTGTGCAGAGCACCTCAGTGCAGTGTGGTTTCTCTAATCGCGGTTTGTAGCAAGAAGCTGTATTTCTGTCTAAGGGAGGAGAAGTGCCGTCTACCCCCTCACAGAACACTCTGCTGGGAAGTTCTGCTACTGCCAAAACACGCCTGGCATGTGCACTTTTTCTTCTAAAACCTCTACCATAGCAATATTCTCTGCTTCTTGAAAGCATACCATACACTCTTTCCACTATGCATAGCGAAGAGCACTGCAGTGCACCTAAAGCTATGCTTTAAAAGTGTGCACAGCACACCACAGATCTCACTTTGCACTACACCTAGAAATGGCTTCTCTGCATCACTGATATCTAGCACAGAAATCTGCACGACGAATAACTATGTTGTAGCAAAGCTGGTTCTGGCATATCCCTGCTTCATACCACTAGTCCCCTGACAACCGGTATTCTGTGCAGAGCACCCTCAGTGCAGTGTGGTTTTCCCCTAATCGCGGGTTTTGTAGCAAGAAGCGATTTCTGTCTAAGGGAGGAGAAGTGCCGCCTACCCCTCCTCACAGAACACTCTGCTGGGAAGTTCTGCTACTGCCAAAACACGCCTGGCATGTGCACTTTTCTTCTAAAACCTCTCTACCATAGCAATATTCTCTGCTTCTTGAAAGCATACCATACACTCTTTCCACTATGCATAGCCAAGAGCACTGCAGTGCACCTAAAGCTAAAGCGAAAGTGTGCACAGCACACCACAGATCTCACTTTGCACTACACCTAGAAATGGCTTCTCTGCATCACTGATATCTAGCACAGAAATCTGCACGACAAATAACTATGTTGTACAGATGCTGGTTCTGGCATATCCTGCTTCATACCACTAGTCCCTGACAACCGGTATTCTGTGCAGAGCACCTCAGTGCAGTGTGGTTTCCTAATCAGCGGTTTTGTAGCAAGAAGCGATTTCTGTCTAAGGGAGGAGAAGTGCCGCTCTACCCCCTCTCACAGAACACTCTGCTGGGAAGTTCTGCTACTGCCAAAACACGCCTGGCATGTGCACTTTTCTTCTAAAACCTCTCTACCATAGCAATATTCTCTGCTTCTTGAAAGCATACCATACACTCTTTCCACTATGCATAGCCAAGAGCACTGCAGTGCACCTAAAGTTAAAGCTTAAAGTGTGCACAGCACACCACAGATCTCACTTTGCACTACACCTAGAAATGGCTTCTGCATCACTGATATCT
>JAPFBE010000985.1:0-17547 GCA_034336665.1 Luscinia megarhynchos | reverse complement strand
TCCCCTGGCCGGCTCCCTGCCATGCTCGGCCCTGCCGCGACAGACACTTCGGCACTGAGTGCTGTCTCGGGGTGCTTTGTCCTTTGCAGGCAACCGTGGTGATGTGGAAGATCCTCCAGGTGCCCTGCTGGCCACGTATAGTGGCGATGTATTTCCCCCGCCTATTTGTGCCTCTGCTTTTCCAAGTGTTCTTCAGCACTCTGGACACACCAGAGGAGGTCGAGATCTTGTGGAAGGGATGCCAAGAAGAACACGGCCTTGCCACCAGCCCCAACAGGTTCTCCATCCCAGTCCTTCTGTCCCTGCCATGTCCCCAGGGAAGGAGCCAGTGCTCCCAGCATGACCTGAGCTCTGCACACAGGTTTGCAGTGCGGACCCTGAAGTCCCTGCTCTGCTTTCTCCAGTGCGGGGATGTGGTGATGGCCATGGAACGCAAGCGTGGCTGGGACACGCTGCTCTGTGCTGACACCCAGCACTATGCCGTGGGTCTGCTGGCCAGGTGAGACCCCCTGCTCTCCACTGCACCTGGCATTTGTGCTCTGTGCCCAGGGTGCCCCACACAGTGCCTGTGGTCACCGAGGGATGACCAAGCAGACTGGAAAAGGCTGGGAGAGGAGGGCACCCAGGAGCAGCCGCCTCCCAATGGGCCCAGGTCCCCTTGCATTATGGTGGGGAAAGACCAGAGCTCTGAGAGCCTATCTGGGGAGAGGTTTGCCCCCCCAGCTCAGGATCCCGGTTTCTTTTTCGCCTGCTAGGGAGATGCGCCGTGCTTCTACAAGGCTGTGTTCCAGTATTGCGTTTCACCTACTCCAGGTGCTCAGCACACAGGAGCTATGCTGGGATCTTCCTGCCATGGCATTTCTTGTGGAGGTGAGCCTAATGGCCAGTGCTGCCTCGCTGAGCTGCCTCCCAGCTCTCTGCCCTCTTGTAGCCACAGCTGCCTGGGACACTGCCCGTGCCCTGTGCTGCTGGCTGGGCCCAGCCCTGTGTGGTTCCAGGCTCCTGTGGGCCAGGTCTGTCACTGCCCTGTGCCTTTCAGGTCCTCAGGTGCCTGGACCCACGTGAATGTGGTGGCAGTGTGGTAAAGGTCTCATCAAGGTCCCTGCAAAGTGAGTGCAGGGAGAGGCGCTGCCTGGCGCTCAGGGCCCTTCTCGAGCTCATTCAGGATCCCTCGATGGTGAGAAAGGGGCAGTGGCTGAAGCTGTGCTGGGGAAAGCAGCCCCTTGGGGTTTGGGTGCTGGAGCAGCTGCTCCAAGCTTTTCTGCCTCGCAGTTCAGCTGCCCGAGTGCTTTGGCACAGGCCTTTGGCCTCCGGGGTCTGAGACAGCAGGGTGGCATTTCAGACTTGTGTTCCACACAGGCTGAAAAAATGTGGAGCCTGACTGAAAGCCTCATGGACCTACTGTGGGACAAGGAGGCAGAGATAGTTGGGATGGTGCTCATCACACTCAACTTTATATTCTTGCACAAATACATCCTGATACCAAACCACATCGCACTGCAGCTGGCTGAGGCACTCCTGCCTTTCTTTGACACCGTAAGGCTCTGTGCCCCAGGCCATGGCCCCTGGGATGCTTCTCGCAAACTTGGTGCCCTATGGATTTCAAGGCGGGTGCTGAAATGGGCCTGGATCAGCCAATGTTGAAGTCTTTTTTCCTTCCTGTCATACAGGATGATCCCCCGGTGCAGCTGCTCTCCATAAGGCTCTTCCAAGATATGATGGAATATTCCATGGAAGAGAGAGAAAAGCTTTTGGAGAACCCAGTGCACCAGAGTCTCCTCCCACTGTTCTTCCACTGCCATGATGACAATCCGCATGTGGCAGAGGTGAGGACTCGTGGGCTGCCCATGTCCCCCTGGGAGGGAGCTCGGCTGCCTCCTGCTCTGGTGCCTGGCGGCTGCAGCTTCCTCCAGGCCTTGGCACAGGGGCGCAGGTCCTGTGCCCTGGGCTGTGGGCATCTCCGCATCTCTGCTGCTCTCCAGGCTTCTCAGGAAACGCTGCTTTGTGCGGCCAAATTCCTGAAGAGGAGGGATCTCAAAAAGCTGGTGAGAGAGGAGAAGCTCTGGAAGTTTGCCGAGTGCCTGGTAATGACGGCCTGGAAGGCCCAGCCTCAGCCTGGAGCAGCCCCCTGAGCGCGGCGCTCACTGTGTGCGGTCGGCAGCTGTGGCCCTGCCCAGAGCTGCACCCAGGGGCCCACGGGCTCTGCTCCCGGCTCCTACGGCCCCGAGCCGGGTGCCCACGGAGCCCTGGCCCAGCGGGGCTGCGGGGCGGGCCGGCACCGCGGCTCCCCGGGCACAGCCGGCCCTGTGCCCCTGCAGAGCCCGGCCCAGCGGCTGCTGGCCGCGCTTCAGAGCTGTGCGGGCAGGGGAGGCCGGGGCCGGGCGCGGGCAGCGCCGAGCAAAGGGGCAGAGCCCGCCCCGACCCTTCCCTCCCGCCGCTCTCCGCAGGTGGCAAAGGACAGGAGCCGAGCGGCCGAGCACCTGCGCCAGGCACTGCCGTACCTGCAGAGCCCACAGGAGCCCCTGTGAGAGGCAGCCGTCTGGTTCATGGGTGAGCCCGGGCTCCCCCCTCGCCCCGCCGCAGCTCGGCCCCAGCCCCGGCTGCTGCCCCGGCAGCTTCTGCTATCCGGGCCCGGCGCCGCGGAGCCCCGGCTGCCCTCGGGGCTGCTGCCGCCCTCCCGCAGCCGAGCCCTTGGGCGGCAGCGTGCGGCGAGGGCCCGGGCTGAGCCCTGCCGGGCCAGGAGAGCGAGTGGCCGCAGGGCTGGCAGCGCCGCGGGCAGGGAGCTGTGCCGCTGGGCAGAGCCATGACGGGTTCTGTGTTCCCAGGGCTCGCCGGGTGTGGGGATCCAGGGAGTCCCTCTGGACCTTCCAGGAGAGCGGAGACCCCCCTGTCCAACCCCTGAGAGACCCCCGAGTGAGGCCAGGGGGGTCAGAGAGCTGGATTCAGCTCCTCAGGGGCATCTGCTTTCCTGCAGAGGAGAAATGCGACCTTTGAGAGTAACTAGGGTCTGAATTATATATTTAACATGTAGAAAATGTGGTTTTTAGGATTGTTTATATTATCAGTCACAAAGCCAAGATGGAGAATTTGGGGTGTGGTGTCTTTTTTCTTCTTCTTCTTCTTACCCTCCATGTTGGTGTGGGATGCTGGGAATCACAGATTGGTTGGGGACAAAACTAGACATAGTAATAAAACTTTGTAGTATTGGAATATTATTGTAAACATAGAATACGTAGCATAGAGTATAAAAGATAAGTTCAACCCTCGGTGGGCAGACTTTCGTCCTGGACACGGTGGTGACCAGACGGCTGCTCGCGAGCAAAGAACACTTTATAGATAACAAATAATAAACAGACCTTGAGCCCGGACGACTGTCTCCTGCAGTTTCTCTTCGGTTGCTTCAAGGATTCCCTGCGCCCTGAACCACCTTCCTATGTCCATCTGAGTGGTCTCGGCCACAAAGAGACCCCCAGACAGTGACATCTGGCGTCCCTGGGTGTGGGCACACCACCTTGGCCGGGGCATCAGCTTGGCCGTGGTGGGCGCCAGCTTCAGCTGCTGTGATCTACAAAGGTAGATACAGAAGAGCTCCGATCCAGAAAAACTCCCTGACAGAAGAAGCCACCTGAAGAGAGAAAACTGCAGAGAAGAGACCTTGAACAGTTGCCAGAAACCAGCTGCCAGGCTCAAGAGTGGAGGGGAGGAACCGCGGAACCCTCTCCCTGTGCATCTGCTGGCCGGACGCCCAGGACAGCTCCAGTTTGATCCCGGCACCTCAGTTTTGGTAAGACTGTTGAGATCTCAGATACACATAGGAACACACACTCAGCATTATGGGTGGTGCTTTTAGCCACGAACAGGCAAAGATATTATCAACAATGAAATATATAGTTTCTACACATCCTATCACTATATCAGAGAATGAACTCAGAGATTTATTAGTATGCGTGAGACTCATGTACCCTCACACAGAAACAAGTAAGATATATACACCAGAATTCTGGGAACAGGTAAATAAAGATATGTACCAGGCAGCAAAAAGAAAGGATCCAAAGGCTAAGGATCTTTTGATAGCAGCTAGAGTAATGCTGGAGGTTTTATCTTCGGGAACATTGCAAATATCCAGTCCTCTGAAAGCTATAGAGGGGCTATCAGGGACTGGGGAAGAGATATCTAGTCAACAAGTAATAGTAAAACAAAGCAGTTCATCTTCAGATACTACGGATTTCTCAGATATACCAAAATATTTAGAGTTACCTACATCAACACCAACATCTGGAAAAGCTAAGGTGGAAGTTTTTCCAAAGAATTTTGATGACCTGGATTTTTATTTCTATAGTCCTTCAAAGACAGCTTCACCATCGGAGGGAAAGCAATTGCATTCTACTCCAGGAATGATGGGGAAGCCAGGGAGGAATGGAAATGATGAGACAGGTCACACTTTATTATACAGTCCTGGAATGGCAGAACAGACAATAGCTCCAATTAAAGGTGCTACAGGCATGGGGAGGGCAACGTCTACACCTGCGGGGTTTGAGATGGCCGAATTGGTGCCTGTCACATCATCTCAGGCTTCGGGAGGGCGCATCGTGTTCACAAGGGAAATGCAGGGGAGGGATTTAGCAACCCCGGTTGGTGTTCTTGTGCGCGGGACAGTTTCGAGATATAGCGCGACCCTGCCGATGACCAGAGAGGCGGGTGAGGAAGGATCCATCCCGAGGCGAGGAGAGGAGACAACCCTACCCATCCGCGGCGCCAGTGCAGTGTCCGGGGCATCGGAAACGGCGGTTTTTAGAGATAGCAGTGCTCGCGCGGGGGTGGGTGCTTCAGAGGCGGCAGCCGCGGCCCCGCCGCCTGCGTCGGGAAAACAGAAGGGGGCGGCGGGTGCGGCCGGGGTGGCGGCGGCTCCGCCGCCTGCGTCGGGAGAGGCGGGGGCGGCGGGTGCGGCCGGGGCGGTGGCGGCGGCTCCGCCGCCTGCGGCGGGAGCGGCGGGTGCAGCCGGGGCGGCGGCGGCCCCCACTCCCGGGGAAAGTAAGAGGGACCCGGGCCGTGGATTTGCGGGCTGGTCTGACCCGGAAGTGCCCGACGACGCGTGCGTGGTGCGGCCAAAGCGCAGAGAGCATGCTCAGGCAGTGTCATGTGACACGCCGACAGCCGCGAACCCGGAAGTGTCAGAAATACAGCAGGGGGATTCATCAAAGAGTTCAGCTAGGCGGGCCGTGAGACACGGAATCAGCCCAGACGGAGGAAAGTCTGGCTCGGAGGGACAGAGATTGAGCGGGGGTGACAGCTATCCTGAAAGCGAGGGAGGTACGGAGAGCAGGAGCGGGTTCGTCCGCGTCAGTCAGGGGCGTGGCCAAGAGACGAGTGACCGCGCCTCCAGTGGGCGTGCTCGGACACCGGAGCCCAGGCCGTCTCCAAGGCAACGACCACAACAAGGCGAGACGTCTCAAGATAGAGCAACAGCGCCACCTAGCGACAGAACAAAAACATTGCAAGATAATTTCCCAATCAAGTGCAGAAAACAAACGGGCGCTGAAAAAAGAGTTCCGTCATCTCAAGAAATGCAGCAGGAAGAAAATACAATATATATTACAGCTTCAGAAGGCATTCCAACATACACAATAGATACGGGAGATACCCAAAGCCCTATGGTGTTGGTCCCCAGGGATCTTGTGGATGTTTTTATACAGCATTTAAAAAGAACAGAATTTCCACAAGCTTCTCAAAAGACTTCTGAAAAGCAAATGCCCATTCCTCAGCCTGCACCCATGGATCAAAGAGTGGATGAAGCAACATCTTGGTCTTCATCACAACAAGTGATTTCTTATGACAATCAAAGCCCCAGGGAAATGCAATTTTCTACAGCACGAGAAACTGAGGTCGATTGGTCAAATATTAGAATGGAATTATCCAGAAGCAGAGAATGTCCTGCAATTGGAACAGGTGATATTGCAATGCCGGTCAATTATGACCCACTGGGACGGAATCCGAGATGGCAAAGACTGAATCATAATATAGTAAAAGATTTAATCAAAGCAATCAGAGACTATGGTTTGGGATCTTCATATTTTAAACAACTTTTAAAAGGTGTTTTTACAGAATATGACTTGACTCCATATGATGTGAGATCACTCGTGTCATTGATTCTTACAGACACACAAGTACTTATATGGGACAACAGATGGAGGAGAGCTTTACAAGAGCTGCGAAACAGATATCAGGGTGGACCACATGCAAACCTCACGATAGCAGAGTTGACAGGGGATCCTCCACATGACAATCCAAGAGAGCAAGCCACCAGACTCCCAAGAAATGTACTGGCAGATATCAAGGATGCAGCACATAAAGCAATCCTGCAGGTAGCCCCAGCAGGCACACAAGATGTTGTTTTTACAGAAATAAAACAAGGAATGTCTGAGCCTTTTTCAGCATTTGTAGACAGACTCACACAGGCTGTGGACAGACAAGTTATGGAAGAAGCAGTTAGACCATTCTTGCTGAAAAGCCTCGCATTTGCAAATGCGAATCCAGAATGCAAGAAAATCATCAATGCCCTTCCTGGTCAGCCAACACTGACAGAAATGGTTGAAGCATGCAGCAAGATTGGGACTTCGCAACATATAGTATCAATAGTCAAAGAACAAATGGCTGAAGCCTTTCAAGCACAAAATGAAAACCTTGAGAAAGTTTTTGCAAATTTTAAGAAGAAAGATAAGTCAGCTGAAGGACAATGTTACAATTGTGGAGGAACTGGACATTTCAAGAAAGATTGTCCACATCCAAAAGGTGCTCACAAGCCGAGAGAGGTTTGCCCAAGGTGTCGGAGGGGAAGACATCTGGCAAGCGAATGTTATTCTCGGACAGATATTGATGGAAAGCCATTGCTGATTCCAAAAAACCCGAAGGCGAGCGCGACATCCCATCGTGCTGGGACAGAAATGATGGCGGTGACACAAGGAACGACACCGACTCAAGCACTACAGTTGTCGGGGAGCGTCAATCTGATGCCCTCAGCAGGTCACTAGGGGACATCCCTTGTGACAGAGAGTTATTGACGCCAGGAACACAATTCATTTTGGCAGCCTCAAAAATAATATGTTTCTTAAATGAAGAATCAGCATCAATACCCACAGGATTTAAAGCACCTTGTCGGAAGAGACAAGATTTCTTAATTATAGGCAGAGATCGATGTAGCATCTTCGGTTTGATAATATTTCCAACTGTTGTTTCTGCAGATTGCTTCGAAGAGCTGACAATCTTAGCAAGGGCTCTTCGACCACCGTTGACAATTCTACAAAATACCCAATTTGCCAAGGCAATTGCTTTGCCTTCTCATCCATTGGAACATCAAGTTATGTCAGCGATGGGTGAAGGTCATCCGTTTTTTGACGATCATGTACAGGTGCATGCCCTGTGGTTGAGACAAATAACTAGAGAAAAGCCAATCGTCACTTGCGAACTGTCACACAAAGACAGAAAAATATTTATTTCAGGCATGTTGGACACTGGAGCTGATGTCACGCTCATTTCATACATTTACTGGCCAAGAGATTGGAATTTAATAGTACCTCTGGGCAGGATCACAGGCATCGGAGGAAGTTCAATATGTCTGCAAAGTGAAGACGCAGTCACCGTCGCGGGACCCGGAGGAAAGATAGCGCTTACTCGTCCATTTATAGTGCAAAAGCCATTTACAGTATGGGGAAGAGACCTTCTTTCTCAATGGAACATGTCCATACAAGTGGATTTTTAGTGGGGCTCACTGCGGCACTCACCACTCCAAAAATGACATGGAAGACTGACACACCTCTTTGGGTGGATCAGTGGGCCTTGGAGAAGAAGAAATTGAGTGCTTTGAAAAAAATTAGTAAAAGATCAATTACAAAAAGGACACATCAAGCCAACAAATAGTCCCTGGAATTTTCCAGTGTTTGTCATTCGAAAGAAGACTTCTGGATCGTGGAGACTACTTCATGATCTCAGGAAGTTGAATGAAATTCTGGAAGAAATGGGACCTCTTTAGCAAGGACTTCCATCACTCACGATGATTCCCAGAGAATGGCCTCTTGTGATCATCGATCTCAAGGATTGTTTCTTCGCAATACCACTTCATCAAGATGATGCCTATGGGATGGCATTCTCTGTTCCAAGTTTGAATAGAGAAGAGCCGATGAAAAGGTATCATTGGACTGTTTTACCGCAAGGTTTGAAGAATTCACCAACAATCTGCCAGTGGTATGTGGCGCAAGTTTTGGCTCCAGCAAGAAATACATATCCTGAAGCAAAAATAATCCATTATATGGATGATTTGCTCATTGCAGCGTCAACAAAAGAAGAATTACAAAAGGTCCGTGCTTGTGTGACTGAGAAAGTGGAAAAAGCAGGACTTGAAATTAGTATCTCAAAGATTCAGGAAATTGCGCCTTGGAAATACCTTGGATGGAAGATCACAGAACAGACCATCAGGCCGCAAAAACTAGAAATTAGTTCTAGAGTTTGCAATCTACAAGATTTACAACGACTCATCGGAGAAATTGACTGGATGAGACCAATTTTGGGAATCACCAATGAGGAACTCTCGTCCTTGTTTGATCTTCTGAGAGGGGACAGTGATATCAGATCACCCAGAACTCTCACACCGAAAGCACAAGAAGATCTACAGAAAGTTGCAAAAATTATACAAGAAAGGCAAGCTCACCGATATGTGGACTCTTTATCATTCCATTTGGCAGTGTTGGGAGAAGAAACACAGCTATATGGTTTGATTTTCCAATGGGATGAACACAAAAAAGACCCTTTGCTGATTATAGAATGGGTTTTTCTACCTTATAGGCCTCCAAGAACAATTCTTACAACCCTTGAGATGACAACACAATTAATCATAAAGGCAAGGACGAGGCTGATGACAATGACGGGCAAAGACTTTTCAATAATTTATATACCCTTGAAAAAAGATTATTTCGATTGGGCATTTCAAAAATCACAAGACTTAGCAATTGCATTGTTAGATTATACAGGTAAATGTTCAATCCACTATCCGAGTCATAGATTGCTGAAAGTGAAATTGAGAATCAGAGAGAAACCAAGAGCAAGTGAAGAACCATTGGAAGGAATTACGGTATTTACTGATGGTTCAGGAAAGACAGGAAAGTCAGCAATCACGTGGCAAAATTCAGTTACAGGAGAGTGGGAATCAGATGTACAAATAGTGCAGGGATCACCGCAGATTGTGGAATTAGCTGCAGTGGTCAGAGTTTTTAAATTATTCCAACAACCTTTGAATCTAGTAACAGATTCACAATATGTGGCTGGTGTGGTCAAGAGGCTGGAAGGATCACTTTTGAGAGAGACAAACAATGACATTCTATATTCATATTTATCATGCATGAAGAAATTGTTGGAAAGCAGGACAGAAAAATATTTTATCACACATATTAGAGCGCATTCTACACTTCCAGGATTTTTGGCAGAGGGCAATGCGCGGGCAGACAAGTTAACTCTAACTGTCTTGCAGACTCTTCCAGACATTTTCCAACAGGCAAAGCTCAGCCATGCATTTTTTCATCAGAATGCACAGGCGTTGATGAAATCTTTTCAGCTCTCCAAAACACAAGCTAAAGAAATTGTGCAAACATGCCCTGATTGTCAGATGGTACAGCCACCAATCTCCGTGGGAGCAGTTAACCCACGGGGATTGCAGAGCCTTCAATTATGGCAAACGGATGTCACAAAACATCCACCTTTTGGCAAACTGAAAAACATCCATGTTTCAGTTGACACCTTTTCAGGTGCAATTTTTGCCTCTTTACATACAGGGGAAACGGCACAACATGCATGTAGACATTTTCTACAAATATTTGCATCTTTGGGTGTGCCTCAAGAAATTAAAACAGACAATGGTCCAACTTACATAGGTAAGATTTTGGACAAATTTCTGAAAAAATGGGGTGTCAGACATACTTTTGGCATTCCACATTAATCTACAGGACAAGCAATTATAGAGAGAACACATCACACTTTGAAAACGCTCCTTGAAAAACAAAAAAAGGGGGAGCCAGAGGCTACGCCTCACATGCGATTGAACAAAGCGTTGTATGTGTTGAATTTTCTAAGTGGCTCATTTTCAGAACCAACTCCACCAATCATAAGACATTTTACAAATGACAAGAGAGCTAAGCTGAAGGAAAATCCTTTGGTAATGACAAAGAATTTAGAATCAGGAAAAATTGAGGGACCCTTCAAACTAATTACTTGGGGAAAGAGTTTCACTCGTGTCTCCACAGATGGAGGATTGAAGTGGATGCCTGCAAAGTGCATCAAACCATATCAGGCCCCAACGCCAACACAAGCAGAGGCTGATCCAAAGAGTGAAGAAAAGAACTCACAGACCGAGTCGAAGACAGACGATACGAATTCGTCTTTGGACAGCACATCAAGAACTTGAAAACTTGAAGTTCATCATGTTTGTTCATGCAACTTTGTATTCTATTTTCTTATCAGTCATGTTAGGCATTGAAACAGAGTTGCCAGTGATGCAACCAAGGGAGAATGTGTGGGAAAATTTGGCTCACGCAGCGGGGTTGGACACGATTTCTCTGATGCATTCCAGACCAGGGAAACCATTTTCAACATGCTTGGTTGGATTGCCGGTGGAAGAGTGGCCAATTCCGAAAAACATTCCTCCAAAGGTGTTGCGAGTTATGACAACTCCTGTGGACGAATGGCACGTGTGGGTCAAATTTCTCCCTGTGGCTTCAGTTGAACCAGAAGAATTGGAGATTTTAGGTTCAACAACAATGGACTTTTGTATTAAATTTAATTTTTCAGGAGTGGCAAAGAACAAAATGATAGATGTTACTCCAAATCACGATGTTTATCAAAATGCTTCTGTTTGGTGTAATTACACGGTAGTTTCAAACAAACCATCCCTCCAAGTTCCTGCAAAACTGCCGCAGGGAACATTTTTTATTTGCGGGGACAGAATTTGGCCTGCTATCCCTGCAAACATCACGGGAGGTCCATGCAGCATTGGAAGACTTTCGTTGTTATCACCTGATGAAAGGGTTTTGACAAAATTGAGAAACAGAGAAAAGAGAGAGATCAAACGATACGATCCAAACTGTGATGACAGCTTCTATGCATGGGACAAGGCACAGAGAATTTCCGCAGCGATATTCTCTCCCCAAGTAGCATCGGGAATGGCCTTGACTCAGTTGGATCGTTTGGGTTGTTGGTTGAGCAAAAACACCAAAGCTATTTCTAATGCACTGAGTGACATGTTAACAGATGTCAGCAGTGTGAGAAAATAAACCCTTCAAAACAGGGCAGCAATTGATTATTTGTTGCTGACTCATGGACATGGATGTGAAGAGTTTGAAGGAATGTGCTGCATGAATCTCTCTGATCATTCTAGATCAATTCACGAAGATATTAAACAGCTAAAACAAGGAATGGCAAAACTTGGACAATCCACTGGATCGTGGATGGACGGTCTGTTTGATTTCTTTGGTTTTTCTTCCCTTTGTAGAGAAATTTTGAAAGTGGGTTTTTACATATTAGTTGGGATTGTTATTTTCTTTATTCTTTTTCTGGTTATTTTGCCTTGCATTTTTCACTGCCTTCGGAGAGCATTGGACACAACTGTAAAAGATATATTTTTGGTGCAAACAGAAGGGGGAGATGTGGGGGTCCAGGGAGTCCCTCTGGACCTTCCAGGAGAGCGGAGACCCCCCTGTCCAACCCCTGAGAGACCCCCGAGTGAGGCCAGGGGGGTCAGAGAGCTGGATTCAGCTCCTCAGGGGCATCTGCTTTCCTGCAGAGGAGAAATGCGACCTTTGAGAGTAACTAGGGTCTGAATTATATATTTAACATGTAGAAAATGTGGTTTTTAGGATTGTTTATATTATCAGTCACAAAGCCAAGATGGAGAATTTGGGGTGTGGTGTCTTTTTTCTTCTTCTTCTTCTTACCCTCCATGTTGGTGTGGGATGCTGGGAATCACAGATTGGTTGGGGACAAAACTAGACATAGTAATAAAACTTTGTAGTATTGGAATATTATTGTAAACATAGAATACGTAGCATAGAGTATAAAAGATAAGTTCAACCCTCGGTGGGCAGACTTTCGTCCTGGACACGGTGGTGACCAGACTGCTGCTCGCGAGCAAAGAACACTTTATAGATAACAAATAATAAACAGACCTTGAGCCCGGACGACTGTCTCCTGCGGTTTCTCTTCGGTTGCTTCAAGGATTCCCTGCGCCCTGAACCACCCTCCTATGTCCATCTGAGTGGTCTCGGCCACAAAGAGACCCCCAGACAGTGACAGCCGGGCGGAGCTTGCGGGCGCAGCAGGAAGAGCTGCAGCTGATCTGCAGAGGTGAGTGAGGGTAGCGGGCTGGCAGCGGGGCTGGCAGGAGGAGCTGCAGCTGATCTGAAGAAGTGAGTGAGGGCAGCGGGCAGCGGGGCTGGCAGGAGGAGCTGCAGCTGATCTGCAGAGGTGAGTGAGGGCAGCGCTGGCAGCGGGGCTGGCAGGAGGAGCTGCAGCTGATCTGCAGAAGTGAGTGAGGGCAGCGGGCAGCGGGGCTGGCAGGAGGAGCTGCAGCTGATCTGCAGAGGTGAGTGAGGGCAGCGCTGGCAGCGGGGCTGGCAGGAGGAGCTGCAGCTGATCTGCAGAGGTGAGTGAGGGCAGCAGGCAGCGGGGCTGGCAGGAGGAGCTGCAGCTGATCTGCAGAGGTGAGTGAGGGCAGCGGGCTGACAGTGGGGCTGGCAGGAGGAGCTGCAGGCCCTGCCCCAGCTGTGGAGGGCTCTGCTCCCTGTGCGGACAGGGGGTGACGTGGGCAGAGCACACAGAGATTTCAGGGACACATGGGGGATTCGTGGCCAGCAGCTTCGGGCTGATCCCGGTGGTCCCTGATTCTTCTTGCCCATGGCTAGAGCAGGCTGGGATGGCCCTGACATGGGGATATGCTCGGGTCCCTAGAGATCTGGGATCTGACTATGGCTCTGTTCCTCTCTCTTCCAGCCCTTGAAAACATGGCAGATGAGGCCAGCCTTGCTGTTGGAAGCCTGGCAATTCAAAATTTGTATGTTCTCAGGGCCGTAGAGCGGCCTCCGATCTCCATGTTCCAAAGGCTGCGACATCAGCTCCGCCAGGCCTGGAAGACCCGGCCTCGTCTGTCGGGCCTCAGCTGGCTGCGCTGCTGGAGCTCTGCAGAGAGCTGATCTGGGAGGCTCTGTCTGCTGGGGCCACCTGAGCCAGCAGGGATTTTCTCTTGCTTCAAGATTTTTCTTTTCTTCTTTGTCTTTTACTTTAGTGTAGGAATACGGGATGTGTTAGAACAGACTGACTCCCAGGTGCTTTCTTTTGCTACCCAGGTTCTGCAGGGCATCAGGGAAGAGGGGGAAAAGGGTGCTTGTGCTCAGCGAGCTGCCCAGGTGTGCAGTGTTGCAGAGAAAATGGCCAGAAGCCCCTCGGCCTTTGGTGGTTCTGATGAAGCCTTTGTGCTGGTGATAGAGCAGATGGGCAGGGGCTGGTACTGCGGAGATCCCTGTGAGACAAGTGCCTGGAGATGGTGCCCCCAGTGCACGTGGCCTTTGGCTCCCTCTGGCACAGAAGCCCCCGGGGCAGAGGTCTCTGGGGCAGGAGCCTGGCACCAGCGCTGCCAGGGCTCAGGGGGTGGCAGGTCTGCTTGGGCTGGGACTCTGCCACTCCTGCTGATTGTGGTGCTTGCCGGGTCCCAGGGGTCAGAGCAGCATTCATGCCCTGGCCCACGCGTTCCTTGTCTTTGCCCTTGGGTTTAGGATGGCCACCAGCCGGGATGTGTTTCCTGTAGAATCGCCCCAACCAGGCCAAGAGAAAGTTGTGAGACAAAGTCCAAGAAGTGGGTGTTTGCTTTATTCACTGCTTGTGGTGCAGGGATCACTCCTCCTCACAGTGCACACCCAGGCACACAGAAATTACAGTACATGGTTATACTTAATGCACATTCATAGTTTTCCTTAGAAGAGGTGTGGTTATGCAAGTTATTTCTTAAAACTGACTATTTCCATTAGCATTTGCAAAGCTCAGACGCAGTGCTCGGGTGGTGGCACTGAGGAAGGCTCTGTGACTGAGTTCTTCAATGGTCCCCAGATGAAGGCTGGACGTCTTCATCACGGTGCCCTTTTCACATTTCTCCTCTCGGCATGTGCAGTCTCTCGTTAACTGTTTCACAAGGACCTGCTGTCCTGTAGCCTTCCTGAGGCTTCTCTCTTGCAGGTGCCCTCCAGGCACGACTGCAGGACTTGCTGACTGGGAGCTTTTCCGAGGCATCTCTCCTGCAAGCAGCCATGAATCCAGTCTCTGACTTGGAGCAGAGACCCCCAAGAGTGCCCAAGCTGGCCTGGGTGATGGAGGAGGAAGAGAGCCCTGGAGCTGCCCCAGCACAGGAGACTGAAGAGATGGTGTCGTTCCAGGCAGCGCAAGAGGGTGAGTGGCAGAGCTGAGCCTCAGGGCTGGTGCCTGCGTCCAGCTTGGCCCCATCCCATCCCCATCCCCATCCCCATCCCCATCCCATCCCCATCCCCATCCCCATCCCATCCCATCCCCATCCCATCCCATCCCATCCCCATCCCATCCCCATCCCATCCCATCCCATCCCATCCCATCCCATCCCATCCCATCCCATCCCATCCCATCCCATCCCATCCCATCCCATCCCATCTCACCCCGGGTGTTTAAAGCTTGAATTTTATAGTCCAGGTTGGAGTTGAAGTCCGAGGTTGGATTTGCTGATCAAAGGTTGTATTTGAAGCTGAAACGTTGGATTTGAATGTCCAGGGTTGGATTTGGTGGGCAATGCTGGGAAGCCATGGAATAACAACATTCCTGGCACTGGGAATTTAGAATCCTCTTGCTCCGTCTCCTCCCATATTTTCACTAAAACAATGGAATTACAGCATTCCCTACATCAGGAATTTAGAATCCTCCAGCTCCCCACCCAAGTCCCCATGGAATAACAGTAATATGAGTGTTGGGAATCTTGAATCCTCCAGTTCCCCTCCCATATTCCCATGGAATAATGGTATTCTGGGTGTCAAGAATTTAGAGTCCCAAATAAGCTGTCCTGTGGTTAGCCAGAACAGCCGCTCGGAAGATCACGCGCTGTTACGAGGAGATTAGGGCCCCTCCTTCTCCATGACGTTCCAAGTTGCCAACCCCTAAGGTAGTGACGTGGGCACACCGAGGATACTTAAGCGGGTGCCCACAGGAAATAAACGCATTTCACCGTTCACCATATTGGCGTGACATGTGTTTGTCCGACGGTAGTGCGAGTCCGTCGTGGTCTGCTTCTCAACCAGGTCGCACTTGCCTTAGCCGTTAAGGCAACATAGTGGCGCCGAAACCCGGTCCGCTCCCCGTCACACGGGTTTGAGCGGCGGGCGACGGGAGACACGCTGGCAGAGCAGACGACCGGAGCAGCAGGTCTGACTTCGGTGGGGAGGACGCTCCCGTACCGCCGGGATGGAACATCTCGAGCAGGTAGTTTCAGAGGTGTGCACACAGTGGGGAATTAATTGCAAAGTCAGTGATTTAAAAACTGCTATTACGCGGTTGTTAATGTTGAATGTTATTGATCGCCCTGTCGATATTCTGCATTCAGAATGTTGGGCAAAATGTACCTCCGCTCTTGCCGAGGACGTTATCTCGTCCGGCTCGAGCAAGTGCCTCAAGAGCTGGGGCAAAGTTAAAACAGCTCTGCAAAAGGCTCTTAACGAGCAAGAAACTTGGAAGGCGGCGCAACAGTGTTTAAAAGTAATTCCCAAGCTGGGGGTGGGAGCTGCAACCCAGACTTACGTTTTTGATGACTTTACTAACCATAATTCATCGTTACATACTAACACTCCCTCGTTTTCGCGGTCCCAATCCCCAACCCCAACCCCCGGTGCTAACACTAACCCCAACCCCAAACCACTTCCTCAACGTGATTGTTCCCCTTTCGTTATTGATGGCGCCAGTGGCAAAAGTAAAAATCAAATAGAAATAACGCCACCATCTTACACCTCACAATATGGCGCCGAGGGCGAAAAAGAAGGGCGGGACCCCTGCTCAGTTCCCGCCACGGACATGCGCGGTGCATGGTGGGCGCGGTCACCACCCACCGAAAATCCAGAGGGCGGAGTCCGGAGAAAAAGCACAGGCTGCCGGAAGTCCCCGATCATTCCACTTCCTGTCCATCGGACAGTGAGGTCGAGGCAGGCCTAAGGCCTAGCCGGGACAGGTGGCACAGGCAGTCTGCATACAGACAACAGTGCCCTTCCTGTGCCAAGCCCAGTTCCGAATCGGATCTAAAGGTCCCTGGTTCGATCCCGGGTTCCGACATAACATAGGGAACAAAAATATTAAAACCCAAAACAAAGAGCTGTGCGGCTCATCCATCCGTTTAAACCGCGTGTCACACTACAGGACTTACCCCATGTGTATCTATAAAACATTTTAATGAGTCTAATGACCTGTGTGTTCAAGTTACTGTCATCCCCAGAATCCTGTACCACACAGATGATGAAGTAATGCTGCATTTCGAGATAAAGCCACTCCGAGCGAAACGAGAACTAGCCACTACAGTCAGCCTGGCTGTACTGCTGACCCTCGGAGGAACAGGAGCAGCCACAGGCATTACGTCTTTGGCCACGCAGAAACAAGGCCTGCAACAACTACAACGAGCCATAGATGAGGACCTCCTGGAAATTCACAAAACCATCCTAAAGCTGGAAGAATCTCTGTTCTCCTTGTCAGAGATGGTTCTCCAGAACAGGCGAGGCCTGGAACTCTTGTTAATGCAGCAGGGAGGACTATGCGCTGCTCTAAATGAGGAATGCTGCACATATGTTAACCACTCAGGCCCAATCCGTAAGTCCATGGCAGAACTCAAAAGCAGACTGGAGCGTCGTCGCTACGAGCTCCAACAACAAAACTGGTTTAATTCCCTCTTTTCACAGCACCCGTGGATTGCCCCTATAATCTCTACTTTGTTGGGACCCGTTGTTGTTATAATCCTTGCACTTGTGCTTGGACCCTGCCTACTCAATAGAATTGTACAGTTTGTTAAGGCTCGTTTAAGTACTATCAATGTTATGCTTTTGCAGCAAAGACAGTTAACCTAAATAGTTGTTAAGCCAGTTCGTTTACTAACCAGTTCATTGCATGTTTACTGACCAGTTGTTTACCCAGTTTCAAATATTATTGTTCAAATTTAACCGTTCATGGAGAGGGGGGAGATGTGGTTAGCCAGAACAGCCGCTCGGAAGATCACGCGCTGTTACGAGGAGATTAGGGCCCCTCCTTCTCCATGACGTTCCAAGTTGCCAACCCCTAAGGTAGTGACGTGGGCACACCGAGGATACTTAGCGGGTGCCCACAGGAAATAAACGCATTTCACCGTTCACCATATTGGCGGACGTGTGTTTGTCCGGACGGTAGTCGCGAGTCCGTCGTGGTCTGCTTCTCAACCAGGTCGCAGACTTGCCTTAGCCGTTAAGGCAACACTGTCCTAAAATTCCATCA
>JAPFBE010000984.1:0-17593 GCA_034336665.1 Luscinia megarhynchos | reverse complement strand
TTCTATTCTATTCTATTCTATTCTATTCTATTCTATTCTATTCTATTCTATTCTATTCTATTCTATTCTATTCTATTCTATTCTATTCTATTCTATTCCCATTCTATTCTATTCTATTCTATTCTATTCTATTCTATTCCCATTCTATTCTATTCTATTCTATTCCATTCTATTCTATTCCCTATTCTATTCTATTCTATTCTATTCTATTCCCATTCTATTCTATTCTATTCCCATTCTATTCTATTCTATTCTATTCTATTCTATTCTATTCTATTCTATTCTATTCTATTCTATTCTATTCTATTCTATTCTATTCTATTCTATTCCCATTCTATTCCTATTCTATTCTATTCTATTCTATTCTATTCTATTCTATTCCCTATTCTATTCTCATTCTATTCTATTCTCATTCTATTCCATTCCCATTCCCATTCCATTCTATTCTATCTCCATTCCCTATTCCCTATTCCATTCTATTCCATTCCCATTCCATTCTATTCCATTCTGTCCCATTCCATTCCATTCCATTCCATTCTATTCTATTCTATTCCCATTCTATTCTCATTCTATTCTATTCTATTCCATTCTATTCTATTCTATTCTATTCTATTCCTATTCTATTCTATTCTATTCTATTCTATTCTATTCTATTCCCATTCTATTCTATTCTATTCTATTCTATTCCATTCTATTCTATTCTATTCTATTCTATTCCATTCTTTTCATTCCATTCCTATTCCATTCTATTCTATTCTATTCCATTCTATTCTATTCCATTCCATTCTATTCCATTCTATTCCATTCCATTCCATTCCATTCATCTATTCTATTCCATTCTATTCTATTCTATTCTATTCTATTCTATTCTATTCCTATCTTCTATTCCTATTCCCTATTCTATTCTATTCTATTCTATTCCCTTTCATTCTATTCTATTCTATTCTATTCCATTCCATTCCATTCCATTCCATTCCATTCCATTCCATTCCATTCCATTCCATTCCATTCCATTCTATTCCATTCCACTCCATTCCATTCCATTCCACTCCATTCCATTCCATTCCATTCCATTCCATTCTATTCCATTCTATTCCTATTCTATTCTCATTCCATTCATTCCTATTCTATTCTCATTCTATTCTATTCTCATTCTATTCTATTCTATTCTATTCTATTCTATTCTATTCTATTCTATTCTCTATTCTATTCTATTCTATTCTATTCATTCTATTCCCATTCCATTCCATTCCATTCTATTCTATTCTCATTCTATTCTATTCCATTCCATTCTATTCTCATTCCATTCCATTCCATTCCATTCTATTCCATTCCATTCCATTCCTCATTCCATTCCATTCCATTCCTATTCTATTCTATTCCATTCCATTCCATTCCATTCCATTCTATTCTATTCCATTCTATTCTATTCCATTCCATTCCTTTCATTCTATTTCCATTCCTATTCTATTCCATTCTATTCTATTCCATTCTATTCCTATTCCCATTCTTCATTCTATTCTATTCCATTCCATTCCATTCCATTCCATTCCATTCTATTCTATTCCATTCCTATTCCATTCCATTCCATTCCTATTCCATTCCATCCTCATTCCATTCCATTCCATTCCATTCCATTCCATTCCATTCCATTCCATTCCATTCCATTCCATTCCATTCCATTCCATTCCATTCCATTCCATTCCATTCCATTCCATTCCATTCCATTCCATTCCATTCCATTCCATTCCATTCCATTCCATTCCATTCCATTCCATTCTATTCTATTCCATTCCATTCCATTCCATTCCATTCCATTCCATTCCATTCCATTCCATTCCATTCCATTCCATTCCATTCCATTCCATTCCATTCCATTCCATTCCATTCCATTCCATTCCATTCCATTCCATTCCATTCCATTCCATTCCATTCCACTCCATTCCATTCCATTCCATTCCATTCCATTCCATTCCATTCCATTCCATTCCATTCCATTCCATTCCATTCCATTCCATTCCATTCCATTCCATTCCATTCCATTCCATTCCATTCCATTCCATTCCATTCCATTCCATTCCATTCCATTCCATTCCATTCCATTCCATTCCATTCCATTCCATTCTATTCCATTCTATTCTATTCTATTCTATTCTATTCTATTCTATTCTATTCTATTCTATTCTATTCTATTCTATTCTATTCTATTCCATTCCATTCCATTCCATTCCATTCCATTCCATTCCTATTCCATTCCATTCTATTCTATTCCATTCCATTCCATTCTATTCTCATTCTATTCTCATCTCTCATTCTATTCCATTCCATTCCATTCCATTCCATTCCATTCCATTCCATTCCATTCCATTCCATTGTATTCTATTCCATTCCATTCCATTCCATTCCATTCTATTCTATTCCATTTCCATTCCATTCCATTCCATTCCATTCCATTCCATTCTCATTCCATTCCATTCCATTCTATTCCATTCTCATTCCATTCCATTCCGAGCCCGGAGCCGAGCCGACGTGAGCCGATCGATGCCGAGCGGATGTCGAGCCCGAGCCGAGCCTGAGTCCGAGCCGAGCCGAGCCGATGAGCCGTGAGCCGAGCCGAGCCGAGCCGAGCCGGAGCCGAGCCGAGCCGTGAGCCGAGCCGAGCCGAGCCGAGCCGGAGCCGAGCCGGAGCCGAGCCGGAGCCGAGACGGAGCCGGAGCCGATGAGCCGAGCTGAGCGGAGCCGATGAGGAGCGGAGCCGGAGCCGGAGGATGGATGCCGGACGGAGTGGAGTGGAGTGGAGTGGAGGGGAGTGGAGTGGAGTGGAGAGGAGTGGAGGAGTGGAGTGGAGTGGATGGATGAGGAGTGGAGTGGAGGTGGAGTGGAGGAGTGGATGGAGTGGAGTGGAGGAGTGGAGGAGGAGTGGAGTGGAGTGGAGGAGTGGAGGAGGAGTGGATGGAGTGGAGTGGAGTGGAGGGAGTGGATGGATGGAGTGGAGTGGAGTGGAGGTGGAGTGGAGTGGAGTGGAGGATGGATGGATGGAGTGGAGTGGAGTGGAGTGGAGGTGGAGTGGAGGAGTGGAGTGGAGTGGAGTGGAGTGGAGTGGAGTGGAGTGGAGTGGAGTGGAGTGGAGGAGGAGAGTGGAGTGGAGGTGGAGTGGAGTGGAGGTGGAGGAGTGGAGTGGAGTGGAGTGGAGGGATGGAGGAGGAGTGGAGTGGAGAGGAGGAGTGGAGTGGAGTGGAGGAGTGGAGTGGAGTGGAGTGGAGTGGAGGAGATGGAGGATGGAGTGGATGGAGTGGAGTGGAGTGGAGTGGAGTGGAGTGGAGTGGAGTGGAGTGGAGTGGAGTGGAGGAGTGGAGGAGTGGAGTGGAGTGGAGAGTGGAGTGGAGTGGAGTGGAGTGGAGGAGTGGAGGAGTGGAGTGGAGAGGAGGAGGAGTGGAGTGGAGTGGAGGAGTGGAGTGGAGTGGAGGAGTGGAGGAGGACGTCGACGGAGCCTGAGCCGAGCCGAGCCGACGGAGCCGGAGGAGCCGAGGAGCCGACGAGCCGAGCCGGAGCCGAGCCGAATGAGCCGATGAGCCGGACGAGCCGGAGCGGAGCGAGGATGGAGGAGCCGGAGGATGGATGCGGAGGAGTGGAGCGGAGTGAGGGGAGCGGAGTGGAGCGGAGTGGAGGAGTGGAGTGGAGTGGATGGAGTGGAGCGGAGTGGAGTGGAGCGGAAAAGGAGGAGGAGGAGGGATGGAGGAGTGGATGGATGGAGTGGAGTGGAGTGGAGTGGAGTGGAGTGGAGTGGAGTGGAGGAAGGAATGGAGTGGAGGGAGGAGGAGTGGAGTGGATGGAGTGGAGGGGAGTGGAGTGGAGGAGTGGAGTGGAGTGGAGTGGAGTGGAGTGGAGGAGGAGTGGAGTGGAGGAGTGGAGTGGAGTGGAGGAGGAGTGGAGTGGAGGAGGAGAGGAGATGGAGTGGAGGAGTGGAGGGAGTGGAGGAGTGGAGTGGAGTGGAGGAGGAGATGGAGTGGAGGAGGAGTGGAGGAGGAGTGGAGTGGAGGATGGAGTGGAGGATGGAGGAGTGGAGGAGGAGGAGTGGAGGATGGAGGAGGAGTGGAGTGGAGTGGAGTGGAAGGAATGGAGTGGAGAGGAGGTGGAGTGGAGGAGGAGGAGGAGGAGGAGGAGTGGAGGAGTGGAGTGGAGGAGGATGGAGTGGAGTGGAGGAAAGGAGGAGGGAGTGGAGTGGAGGATGGAGGATGGATGGAGGATGGAGTGGAGTGGAGTGGAGTGGAGTGGAGTGGAGTGGATGGAGTGGATGGAGTGGAGTGGAGGAGTGGAGTGAGTGGAGTGGAGTGGAGTGGAGTGGAGTGGAGGTGGAGTGGAGGATGGAGTGGAGTGGAGTGGAGGAGTGGAGTGGAGTGGAGGATGGAGGATGATGATGGAGTGGAGTGGAGTGGAGTGGAGGACGAGTGGATGGAGCGCGGAGCCGAGTGCAGCGGACCGAGCATCGACGATTCCATGACTCCACCTCCATCGCATCCGCACCCTTCGACCATTCTATCCCATTCCACCCCACCCCATTCGCACCCCACCCCATTTCACACCGCGCACCCCATGCATGCCCGCCCCATCGACCGGACGATTCGCCGATTCGTGCATGCATTCGGTCTTTCCCATTCTTATCTTTATTCGACTCGACCCATTCGACCCATTCGATACGCATGGTCGACGAAAATTTATTCTGTTTATTCCCGTTTCTCGATGACTCGACTCGACGCCGACTTCGACCGACGCCGATTCGATCACTTCTCGGCTTTATTTATGCTGGTATCGGTTTTGCTTCCGGAGCCTGATTTGAGCCGGACGGACGGACGGAGCCGACGGAGCCGGATGATTGATTGCCGGAGCTTGAGCCGGAGCCGGAGCCGGAGCCGGATGATGACGATGAGCCGACAGACGAGCCGACGATGAGCCGATTGGAGCCTGAGCCGAGCCGAGCCCGAGCCGGAGCGCGGAGCGGATGGAGCGGAGTGGAGCTGGAGTGGAGCGGAGCGGAGTGGAGCGCGGAGCGAGCGGACGGAGCGGAGGAGGAGTGATGGAGGAGGCGGAGGAGGAGCCGGATGGAGTGGAGTGGAGTGGAGGAGGATGGAGATGGAGCGGAGGAGTGGAGGTGGAGTGGAGTGGATGGAGGAGTGGAGTAGGGAGTGGATGGAGGAGTGGAGTGGAGGATGGAGGTGGATGAGAGGAGTGGATGGAGGAGGATGGAGGGAGTGGAGGAGTGGAGGAGGAGTGGAGGTGGAGTGGAGTGGAGGAGTGGAGTGGAGTGGAGGGATGGAGTGGATGGGAGAGGATGGACGGATGGATGGAGTGGAGTGAGAGCCGATGGATGGAGGGAGTGGAGGGATGGATGGATGGAGGGAGTGGATGGAGTGGAGTGGAGGTGGAGATGGAGTGGAGTGGAGTGGATGGAGTGGATGGAGGATGGATGGAGGAAATGGAGTGGAGTGGAGTGGAGTGGAGTGGAGGATGGAGTGGAGTGGAGGAGTGGAGTGGAGTGGAGTGGAGGAGTGGAGTGGAGGAGGAGTGGAGGGAGTGGAGGTGGAGTGGAGTGGAGTGGAGGATGGAGTGGAGTGGAGTGGAGTGGAGTGAGTGGAGGTGGAGTGGAGGGAGAGAGTGGAGCCTGAGGAGTGGATGAGTCGGAGCTGAGATGAGCTGGAGCCGAGACTGAGACGAGAGTCGGACTGGAGCCGAGGTCGAGCCGAGCGGACGCCTGAGCCGACGCCGGAGCCCGGAGCTGAGCCCCGAGCCGAGCCGGAGCCGGAGCCGGAGCCGGAGCTGAGCCGGAGCCGAGCCGAGCCGAGCCGAGCCGGAGCCGAGCCGAGCCGGAGCCGAGCCGAGCCGGAGCCGGAGCGGAGCCGGAGCCGGAGCCGGAGCCGATGGAGCCGAGCCGAGCCGATGCCGGAGCCGATGCCGAGCCGACGGAGCGGAGCCGGAGCCGGAGCGGAGTGGAGTGGAGTGGAGTGGAAGGAGTGGAGCGGAGCGGAGTGGAGTGGAGTGGAGTGGAGTGGAGGAGTGACGGAGTGGAGTGGAGTGGAGGAGAGGAGTGGAGGAGTGGAGTGGAGGAGTGGAGTGGATGGAGGAGGATGGAGTGGAGTGGAGTGGAGTGGAGTGGATGGATGGAGTGGATGGAGTGGAGTGGAGGGGAGGATGGAGTGGAGTGGAGTGGAGTGGAGTGGAGGTGGAGTGGAGTGGAGTGGAGGAGTGGAATGGAGTGGAGGAGTGGAGTGGAGTGGAGTGGATGGAGGATGGAGTGGAGTGGAGGAGTGGAGTGGAGTGGAGGAGGATGGAGTGGAGTGGAGTGGATGGAGTGGAGTGGAGTGGAGGAGATGGAGTGGATGGATGGAGTGGATGGATGGAGTGGAGTGGAGTGGAGTGGAGTGGAGGATGGAGTGGAGGTGGAGTGGAGTGGAGTGGAGTGGAGTGGAGTGGATGGAGGAGAGGAGTGGAGTGGAGGAGGAGGAGTGGATGGAGTGGATGGAGTGGAGTGGAGTGGATGGAGGTGGAGTGGAGTGGAGGAGGAGAGTGGAGTGGAATGGAGCGATGGAGCGAAAATGGAGTGGAGGACGATGGATGTGGATGGATGGACGGACGATGGAGTGGATGGAGTGGAGTGGAGTGGAGTGGAGTGGAGTGGAGTGGAGTGGAGTGGAGTGGATGGGAGGAGCGAGAGGAGGTGGACGGAGCAGAGTCGAGCCGAGCCGGACGAGCCGTGAGCCGAGCCGAGCCTGAGCCGAGCCGAGCCGAGCCCGGAGCCGAGCCGAGCCGGAGCCGAGCCGAGCCGAGCCGGAGCCGATGAGCCGAGCCGAGAGCTCGGAGCCGAGCCGAGCCGATGCCCGAGCCGAGCCGGAGCCGAGCCGAGCCGAGCCGAGTCCGAGCCGAGCCGGAGCCGATGCCGAGCCGAGCCGAGCCGAGCCGGGAGCCGAGCCGCCGACGGAGCCGATTTCGAGCCGAGCCGAGCCGCGAGCCGGCTGAGCCGAGCCGAGCCGACGGAGCCGAGCCGAGCCGAGCCGAGCCGAGCCGAGCTGAGCCCCGACGCCGAGCCGAGCCGAGCCCGGGAGCCGAGCCGAGCTGCCGAGCTCGAGCCGAGCCGATGCCGATGAGCCGAGCCGATGAGCTCGAGCCGAGCGCTGAGCCGACGGAGCTCGAGCCGAGCCGAGCTGAGCCGAGCCGAGCCGAGCCGATGGCCGGAGCCGAGCCGAGCCGAGCCGAGCCGAGCCGAGCCGGAGCCGAGCCGGAGCCGAGCCGGAGCCGGATGCCGAGCCGAGCGAGCTGAGCCGATGAGCCGAGCGGAGCTGAGCCGAGCCGATGAGCCGAGCTGAGCCGAGCCGGAGCCGATGAGCCGGAGCTGAGAGCCGAGCGAGCGGAGCCGAGGGGATGCGGAGGACGAGCCGAGCCGAGCTGGAGTGGAGGACGGATGGAGCTGGAGCTGGATGGAGCTGGATGGAGCGGAGGATGATGGAGCTGAGCATGATGAGCTGGAGCTGAGTGGAGTGAGCGGAGCGGATGGAGTGGAGTGAAAGGAGTGGAGGAAGGAAGGTGGAGTGGAGTGGAAATGGAGTGGAGTGGAGTGGAAAGGAGGAGTGGAGGTGGAGTGGATGGAGGAGTGGAGTGGAGGAGTGGATGGAGTGGAGTGGAGTGGAGGAGTGGAGTGGAGTGGAGTGGAGGAGATGGAGGTGGAGTGGAGGGAGGAGGAGTGGAGGAGTGGAGGGAGGAAAGGAAGATGGAGAGGAGTGGAGTGGAGTGGAAGGAGTGGAGTGGAGTGGATGGAGTGGAGTGGAGTGGAGTGGATGGAGTGGAAGGGAGTGGAGTGGAGTGGAGTGGAGGAGTGAGAGGAGTGGAGTGGAGTGGAGTGGATGGATGGAGGGGAGGGAGGAGTGGAGTGGAGGTGGAGTGGAGTGGAGTGAGTGGAGTGGATGGAGTGGAGTGGATGGAGGAGTGGAGTGGTGGATGGATGGAGTGGAGAGAGGAGTGGAGGATGGAATGGATGGAGTGGAATGGATGGATGGAGTGGAGGGAGTGGAGTGGATGGAGTGGAGTGGATGGAGGAGAGTGGAGTGGAGTGGAGTGGAGGGTGGAGGTGGATGGATGGATGGAGTGGAGTGGATGGAGTGGATCCATCAACGACCGACGATCTCCGACCATTCCATTCCATTCCATACCATTCCATCCATTCCATTCACCGGATCCGACCGATTCCACTCGACTATTCGACCGAATATTCGACGACCGACCGACCGACCGACCGATCGACTTATCGACCCCATCCATTCGACATTCGACCGACCGACGACTTATCTGACCGACGATCGACCGATCGATCTTTATTCTATCGACCTTTATCGATCTTTATTCGACTTTATTCGATCCAGATCGACGACGATCGATCGATTTTATCGACTTTATCTTTATCGACGATTCGACCGATCGACCGATGGACGATGATCTAATTTAACGATCGATCGACGACTTTATCGACGATCGACCGACCGATCGACGACGACGACCGACCGACCGACCACTTTATTCTAACGACCGACCGACCGACGACTTCCATTTTATTCCATTCCATTCCATTCCACCCACCCATCCTTATTCCACCATCCACCCACCTTATTCCATCCATCCACCCAGTCCATCCATTCCATCCACCCCACCCCATTCTGTTCCGTTCCCATCCCCATCCTTATCCCCATCCATTCCACCCCATTCTATCCCACCCCATCCCATTCCCCATCCCCATTCCATTCCATTCATCCCATTCCCATTCCCATCCCCATTCCCCATTCCACCCCATTCATTCCATCTTATTCATCCATTCATCCTTATCCATCCCATTCCCATTCCATCCATCCTTATCCCCATTCCATCCTTATTCCACCCTATCCCATTCCCACTTCCCCATCCCATTCCATTCCCCATTCCCATTCATCCACCCTTATCCTGACCCCATTCCCATTCCCACCCTTACCCCCACCCACCCTTATCCATCCCATTCCCATTCCATTCCCATTCCCATTCCATCCCATCTATCCCATTCCTTATCCTTATCCTTATCCTTATCCTTATTCTTATCCCATTCCATTCCATTCATTCATTCTATTGTATTCTATTCTTATCGACCATTCAATTCCATCCATTCCATTCTATTCCACCTATTTGATCGCATTCCATTCCATTCCACCATTCCATTCCATCTAATCTATTCCACCCACTCCATTCCATCCATTCCATTCCATCCCCATCCACCCTTATCCATTCCACCCATCCCACCCATCCCATTCCATTCCATTCCATACCACCCATCCATCCACCCATCCACCCATTCTGTCCCCATTCCCATCCCATCCTATCTCCCCATTCCATCCCATTCCATCCCATTCTATCCCCATCCCCATCCCATTCTATCCCATTCCCATTCCATCCCATTCCATTCTATCCGACTTATCCCATTCTATTCTATTCCAATTCTATCTTTATTCTATCTTATTCATTCTATCTTCTATTCCCATTCTATTCTATCTATTCTATTCTATTCTTATCTTTATTCTATCTTTATCTATTCTATCTTTATCTTTATTCGACCCATTCACTTAACGACGATTCCATTCTATTCCATTCCATTCCATTCCATTCCATTCCATTCCACCTATTCCATTCCATTCCACCACCTACCCATTCCATTCCACCCATTCCATTCCCATCCATCCATTCCAGTCCATCCACCCATCCACCCCATTCCCGTTCCATTCCTGTCCCGTTCCCCACCCCATTATCCCACCTTCCATTCCATTCTATCCCATTCTATCCCCATTCATCCATCCCATTCCATTCTATTCCATTCCACCTTATTCTATCTCTATCTTATTCCCATTCCCATTCTATCCCATTCCATTCTATTCTATCCCATTCATTCTATTCTATCCTTATCCATTCATTCATTCTATTCTATTCATCTTATTCTATTCATTCTATCTTTATCTTTATTCGACGATTCGACGATGTGATTCGACCGACCTATTTTATCGACGAGTTTAATTTAACGACCGACCGACTTATTCCAATTTAATTTATCGATTCCATTCCATTCCATTCCACGACTTAACGACCGACGACCATTCACCTATTCCATTCTATCCATTCCATTCCATTCCATCCCATTCCATTCCATTCCATTCCATTCCATTCCACCGTCCCATTCCACCCAATTCCATTCCATTCCATTCCATTCCATCCATTCCATCCATCCATCCATCCCCAACCCATCCCATTCCACCCCATCCCCATCCCCATCCCCATCCCATCCCCATCCTATCCCCATTCCATCCCATCCTATCCCCATCCCACCCCATCCTTATCCCCATCCCATTCACCCCATCCCATTCCCATCCCATCCTTATCCTATCCTTATCCCATCCCCATTCCCCATTCCCATTCCCATTCCCACCCTTAATTCTACCCCATCCCATTCCATTCTATCCTATCCCCATCCTTAATTCCCATCGACCCATTCTGACCATTCTACCCTTATTCTTTATCCCGACCCACCCATTCCATTCCACTTCCACCCATTCACCCAACGACCACCCATTCCATCTTATCTATCCGCCCATTCCATTCCATCCCACCCTTCCATTCCACCCATTCCATTCCATTCCATCCATTCCAGTCCATCCCATTCATTCCATCCATCCACCCATCCATCCACCCCACCTGTTCCCATCCCTGTCCTGTTCCATCCCATTCCCGGCCCCATCCCATCCCATCCCCATTCCATCCCATTCCATCCATCCCACCCCATCCCATCCCATCCCATCCCCATTCCATCCATCCCATTCCATTCCATCCCATTCATTCCATCCCCATTCATCCCATTCCATCCATCCCATTCCCATCCATTCCATCCCCATTCCCATCCCCATCCCATTCCCCATTCCTGACCCCATTCCATTCCATTCCCTATCCCCATTCCCACCATTCCATTCCCATCCACCCCATTCCCATTCCCATTCCCATCCCTATCCCCATTCCATTCCCATTCTATCCTTATCCCATTCCCATTCTACTTCTATCCCATTCTATTCTATTCTATCTTTATTCTATTCTATTCTATTCTATTCTATTCTTCTATTCCACAGGCCCCATTCTATTCTATTCATTCCATTCCAATTCCCAATCTAATTCCATTCCATTCCATTCTATCCACCCCACCATTCCCATTCCATTCTTATTCCAACTTTATTCATTCCATTCCCCACCATTCCATTCCATTCCATTCCATTCCATTCCACCCATTCCATGTATTCCACCCATTCCACCATTCCATTCCATTCCACCCATTCCATTCCATTCCACCCACCATTCCATTCCCATTCCATTCCATTCCACCAATTCATTCCATTCCATTCCATCCATCCATCCCATTCATTCCATTCCATTCCATTCCATTCCATTCTATTCATTCATTCTATCCCATTCTATTCTATTCCCATTCTATTCCTATTCCCATTCTATTCTATTCCATTCTATTCTATTCTATTCTATTCTAACGCATTCATTCTATTCTATCTTATCCCATTCTATTCCATTATATTCACCAACCATTCCATTCCATTCCATTCATCCACCACCATCCACCATTCCATTCCATTCCATTCTACTCCATTCCACCCATTCCGCTCCATTCCATTCCACCGTCTATCATTCCATTCCACCCACTTTCCACCAATTCCATCTTCATTTCCATTCCATTCCATTCCATTCCATTCCATTCCATTCCATTCCATTCCATACCATCCATTCCATCTTCCATTCCTTTCATTCCATCTTCCACCATTCCGTCTCCACCCCATTCATTCCATTCCATTCCATTCCCTATCCCATTCCACCCCATTCCATTCATCTCCATTCCCATTCACTCCACTATTCCATTCCGCACTCACTCCATTCCACCTGACCCTATCCATCTATCCCATTCCATTCCATTCCATTCCATTCCACCATTCCTTCATCCCATTCCCATCCATTCCATTCCATCTTCCATCCCATTCCTACCTTTCCATTCCCTCCATTCCATTCCATTCCTATTTCCATTCCATATTCCTACCCATTCCATTCCATTCCATTCCCTCTTTCATTCCATTCCACTATTCCATTCCATTCCATTCCATTCCTTCCATCTTCCGTGTTCCACCTGCCATTCCGCGTTTTCCATTCCATCTTCCATTCCATTCCATTCCATTCCATTCCATTCCATTCCATTCCATTCCACCTATTCCATCCATTCCATTCATTCCATTCCATTCCATTCCATTCCAGTCCATTCATTCCATTCCACTCTATTCTGTTCTATTCCTGTTCTGTCTCTATTCACCATTCTATTCTATTCTATTCCCATTCTATCTTATTCTATTCCCATCTCATTCTATTCTATTCTATCTTATTCTATTCTATTCTATTCTATTCGACCCCATTCTACCCCACCCCATTCCCCATTCACCCTTATCCCCATTCCCATTCCCGACCCTTATTCCCATTCCCCACCCCATTCCCCATTCCCACCCCATTCCCATTCTACCCCATTCTATTCCACCCCACCCCATTCCCATTCTATCCCACCATTCCCATTCCCACCCCATACCATTCCCATCCCATTCCATTCCATTCCCCATTCCCATTCCCATCCCATTCCCACCCTATCCCACCCCATTCCCATTCCCATTCCCCACTTCTATTCCCATTCCCATTCTATTCTATTCTATTCTATTCCCATTCTATCTTTACCCTTACCCTGGCCCCATTCTACCCATTCTATTCGCATTCTATTCTACCCCATTCTATTTCTACCTTTATCTTTATTCTATTCCATTATATTCACCTAACGACCCCATCGCATTCTTCTATCCATTCCGCTCCATTCCATTCTATTCCATTATTTTATTCTACCCATTTCTCCCATTCCACCTATTCCATTCCCATTCCCATTATTCCTTTATTCCCATTCTTATTCCCAATTTTACCCATTCCATTCCACCTATTCCCCATTCTACCGCATTCTATTCCATTCTATTCCACCTATCTATTCCCATTCTATTCTATTTCCTGCCTTTATCTTATTTTATTCTATTTTATTTTATTTTGCCTTTATCTTTATTTTATTTTATTCTACTTTATTTTATTCGAGCCGGGATTTTGCCTGAGCCGGAGCCGACGACCGACCGACCGGTTTTATTTAATTAACGAGCCGACGACGCCGATTTATTCTATCGACTTATTCTATCGGCTGAGCCGCATTTATTCTACCTGTCGACGATTTAATTTATTCTATCGACGACTCCACTTTATTCTGACTGCACCTATTCTATTCTATTCTATCTATTCTATTCTACTTTATTTGTGCCTTTGTTCTTTTATTTTATTTGCTCGACTTTTATTTTATTTTATTTTATTTATTTCGAGCCGGAGCTCGAGCCGAGCCGGATGAGCCGGTTTTATGTTTCCCGAGCGGAGCCGGAGCCGAGCCGGAGCCGGACGTGATGAGCCGGACGCGAGCTGAGCCGAGCCGAGCCGGAGCCGATGGAGCCGATGGAGCTTTGTAGCCGAGCCGAGCCCGAGCCGAGCCGAGCCGAGCCGAGCGCCGGAGCCGATGAGCCGATGATGCGATGCTCGAGCCGAGCCGATGGAGCCGAGCCGAGCTGATTGAGCCGAGCCGAGCTGAGCCGATGCCGAGCCGATGAGCCGAGCCGAGCTGAGGAGCTGAGCGATGAGCCGATGAGCCGAGCTGAGCTGACTGAGCCGATGCCGAGCCGAGCCGGAGCTGAGCTGACCTGCCTGAGCCGGAGCCTGACCTGGCCTGAGGTGAGCTGGAGAGAGATGGAGGAGTGGAGGAGTGGAGTGGAGTGGAGGAGTGGAGTGGAGTGGAGTGGAGTGGAAAGGAGTGGAGGAGGAGTGGAGGAAAGGAGGTGGAGTGGAGTGGAGGTGGAGTGGAGTGGAGGAGTGGAGTGAGTGGAGGAGTGGAGTGGAGGTGGAGGTGGAGTGGATGGAGGTGGAGGTGGAGAGGAAAGTGGAGTGGAGTGAGTGGAGTGGAGGAGGTGGAGTGGAGGTGGAGTGGAGTGGAGTGGAGGTGGAGTGGAGTGGAGTGGAGGTGGAGTGGAGTGGAGGTGGAAAGATGGAGTGGAGGATGGAGTGGAAGGAGGAGAGGAGTGGAGTGGATGAGAGGATGGAGTGGAGGAGTGGAGTGGAGGAGTGGATGGAGTGGAGTGGAGTGGAGTGGAGTGGAAGGAGTGGATGGAGCATGAGGAGTGGATGGATGGAATGATGGATGCTGATGGATGGATGGATGGAAGGACATGGATGGGATGGAGTGGATGGAGTGGATGGATGGAGTGGATGGATGGAGTGGATGGATGGATGATGGAGTGGAGTGGATGGATGGAGTGGATGGATGGAATGGATGGATGGATGGATGGATGGGATGGATGGATGGAGTGGATGGATGGATGGAGTGGAAGGATGGAGTGGAGTGGAGTGGAGGTGGAGAGAGAGTGGATCGACGATGGAGCCCGGAGCCGAGCCGACCGGAGCCGACCGACCTATTTTGACCACGACGACCGACGACTTCGACGACGACCGACCACTTCCGCCGAGACCGACTTAATTTGGTCGACCACGATCGACCGCATACGACGACCCCATTCCCCATTCTATTCCCATTCCCACTTATTTGTTCTTGTCTTTATTCTATTTTGCCTTTATTCGGTTTTATTTCCCGACGGAGCCGAGCCGAGCCGACCGAGCCGAGCCGATTTTGTATGTTTTGCCGAGCCGACGCGAGCCGGAGCCGAGCCGAGCCGAGCCGAGCCTGAGCCCGAGCCGAGGAGCCGAGCCCGAGCCTGAGCCGAGCCTCGAGCCGAGCCGAGCCGAGGAGCCCGGAGCCGGAGCTGAGCTCGAGCGATGAGCCGGAGCCGAGCCGAGCCGAGCCGAGCCGAGCCTGAGCCGAGCAAACGAGCCGATGGAGTGAGCCGGAGCCGATGCTGATGCTGAGCTGGAGCCGAGCCGGATGAGCGGTGGAGCTGGAGCGGAGCCGATGGAGAGCTGAGCTGAGCGGAGCGGAGGATGGAGGAGTGGAGCGGAGTGGATGGAGCGGAGGAGTGGAGGAAAGGAGCGAGGATGGAGGAGCGGAGTGGATGGAGGAAAGTGGAACGGAGTGGAGTGGAGGAGGAGTGGAGGAGGAGGGAAGTGGAGTGGAGTGGAGTGGAGGAGTGGAGTGGAGTGGAGAGGAGGAGTGGAGTGGAGGATGGAGGATGGAGATGGAGTGGAGGAGTGGAGGAGTGGAGAAGGAGTGGAGGAGTGGAGTGGAGTGGAGGAGTGGAGGAGTGGAGTGGAGGAGGTGGAGGATGGAGTGGAGTGGAGGAGTGGAGGATGGAGTGGATGGAGTGGAGTGGAGGAGAGGAGTGGAGTGGAGTGGAGTGGAGGTGGAGGAGTGGAAAGGAGTGGAGGAGAGTGGAGGAGGATGGAGTGGAGTGGAGGAGGAGTGGAGGAGGAGGAGTGGATGGAGTGGAGTGGAGTGGAGTGGAGTGGAGTGGAGGGAGTGGAGTGGAGTGGAGTGGAGTGGAGTGGATGGAGTGGAGTGGAGTGGAGGGAGTGGAGGAGTGGATGGAGGAGTGGAGGATGGAGTGGATGGAGTGGAGTGGAGTGGAGTGGAGTGGAGGAGTGGAGGAGTGGAGTGGAGGAGGAGTGGAGTGGAGTGGATGGAGGAGGATGGATGGAGTGGAGTGGAGGATGGAGGAGGAGTGGATGGACAGGAGTGGAGTGGAGTGGAGTGGAGTGGAGTGGAGTGGAGTGGAGGAGGAGATGGAGTGGAGGAGTGGAGTGGAGTGGAGGAGGAGTGGATGGAGTGGAGATGGAGTGGAGTGGAGTGGAGTGGAGTGGAGTGGAGGAGTGGATGGAGTGGAGTGGAGTGGAGTGGATTTCGACCGACGCCGATTCGATTCGATCGATCGATTCGACTTCGAGCCGACCGACCTGATTTAATTTGATCGACCGATCGATGATCGATCGACCGATCGATCGATCGATCGATCGATCGATCGACCGACCGACCGATCGACGCCGACTTTCGATCGACGACGACGATCGACCGACTCGATCGATCGATCGACTCGACCATCGATTCGACCGACGCCGACCGACCGACCGACATCGACCGACCGACCGACCGACCGACGACCGACCGACCGACCCATTCCCATTCGACCCGCATTCCATTCCCACCCATTCCATTCCACGCACCCATTCCCACCCATCCGCGCAGCCCATCGCATCCCATTCCCATCATTCCACCACGCGTCTGCATTCATTCTATTCGGCATTTCTATTTCGCCCCATTTCTATCTTGCCTTTGCCTTTATCTTTATTCGCCCGAGCCGAGCCGGACGCCTGCCTTTTGTTTTCGGTTTTGGTGTTTTATTTTCCGAGCCGGAGCCGAGCCGGGTAGCCGAGCCGCAGAGCCGAGCCGAGAGCCGAGCCGAGAGCCGAGCGGAGCCGATGCGGAGCCGACGGAGCCGAGCCGAGCCGGAGCCGAGCGGAGCCGGTGACTGATGGAGCTGGAGCTGAGCCGAGCTGAGCCGAGCTGAGCCGAGCCGGAGCCGATGAGCAGGAGTGGAGCTGATGCGATGGAGTGAGCGGAGTGGAGTGAGTGGAGCTGGAGCGGATGGAGCGGAGTGGAGTGGAGGAGGAGTGGAGTGGATGGAGTGGAGTGGAGGATGGAGTGGAGGATGGATGGAGTGGAGTGGAGTGGAGTGGAGGAGTGGAGGAGTGGAGGAGTGGAGTGGAAAGTGGAGTGGAGTGGAGGAGTGGAGGAGGAGTGGAGGAGTGGAGGAGTGGAGGAGTGGAGTGGATGGAGGGGAGTGGAGGAGTGGAGTGGAGGAGGATGGAGGAGGAGTGGAGTGGAGGGAGGAGGAGTGGAGTGGAGTGGAGTGGAGTGGAGGAGTGGATGGAGGAGTGGAGTGGAGTGGAGTGGAGGAGTGGAGTGGAGTGGAGTGGAGTGGAGTGGAGTGGAGTGGAGTGGAGGAGGAGGAGGAGGAGTGGAGGATGGAGTGGAGGAGGAGTGGAGTGGAGTGGAGTGGAGGAGGATGGAGTGGAGAGTGGAGTGGAGTGGAGTGGAGGAGAGAGTGGAGGAGTGGAGTGGAGTGGAGTGGAAAGGGAGGTGGAGGAGTGGAGTGGAGGAGTGGAGGAGGAGGATGGAGGTGGAGTGGAGGAGTGGAGTGGAGTGGATGGAGTGGAGTGGATGGAGGAGGAGTGGAGTGGAGTGGAGTGGAGGAGTGGAGGATGGAGGATGGAGGAGTGGAGGTGGAGTGGAGTGGAGTGGATGGAGGAGGAGATGGAGTGGAGTGGAGGAGTGGAGGAGGATGGAGTGGAGATGAGTGGAGTGGAGTGGAGTGGAGTGGAGTGGAGTGGATGGAGTGGAGTGGAATGGAGTGGAGTGGAGTGGAGTGGAGTGGAGAGGAGAGGAGGAGAGGAGTGAGTGGATGGAGGGATGGATATGGACAGGAGATGA
>JAPFBE010000983.1:0-17596 GCA_034336665.1 Luscinia megarhynchos | reverse complement strand
GACTGTTGACAGACCCACATTTCCTCGATGCAGCAGGGATTACCCACTGGAACTTCCTCCTTTAAGTTTCGACAAATTCCCGGCAGACGCTGCCCATCTGCTTTGCTACAGGGTTGCATTGCTCAAGCATTTGCCCTGACCCGCGACCTGGCTTAGGTAATGCTCTCCTCGCGTCCCATCTGCATTGGCGTGGACTGTCTGACTTTTGAAAAGATGAATGGGAGACCGATAGCAACTTTCATAAAAAGGGGCTGTGCATCATAGCACAACCAGCATGATTCCTGTGAGGTTCGCTGGATTGGTTTAATGATAAAAGGTGGCATTCAACATGTTTAGGAATGGGTTGTAGAGGGCTGGTCTGGCTAGGAGATCTGACTGGGAGGAGGTAGGTTTTTGCATTTGGTGTCCTGTGGCTGGAGCTATGGTTTGTTGTGATCTTTTTTCCGGCCCTACCTATTGCAAGAACCGGATTGGATTCCGACTGATTGGGGATATTGATGGTGGGGACCTGATAATTTGTATGTTTGCCCAGATGCGCGTATCATGATGAACGCATCGCCGCCCCAGACTTTGCCCGCGGGCTCCAAATCTATCATGGGTCGGCTGCAGAATTGTCATTTTGTAACCGGTGCAGGTGTGCTGCTTTTCTGCCTTGGGGCATGAGTACTACCTTATCCATGGTGAATTTTGGGTTCGGCACAGCCATGGGGAATATAGTTAATTTGCAGGAACTTGTCTGATGTTGAGGCTTTCATCTATCGCTACTACAATGCATAGTTTTATACACCCCAATATTCACAATATTCATACCCTGGCAATTACAGTAACTCTTCCCTGTGTTGGAAGCAGGACACCAATATGTTTGGAAAACAAGGCTGTCTCATCGAATTTGGGGAATTCGCGGTGAAAGGGAAAATGTCTTTAGCCTAAACTTGAAAGATGGAGGTCGGCCAGACAATTTCTTTGATGGGCCTCTCACTTGAGAGATATATGAGGAACCCACCTGAATGGCTGGTGTGTAATGCTTTGTGTTTGCCTGTCTTCCCACCACCAACTCCCAGGAACAGGATGACACAGAGGTACTGCTGCTGCTTTGGTTTTGAGGGTGCGCAGCTTTCCAGGTGATGCTAGGGTGCTCGGTGGTTGTAGTGGGGCCACAGGGCTGCGGGGCGCCCCGATGATTCAGTTCTGCAAACAAAGCCTCACAATTTTCATTAGTTGCACTTTGAAGGTCTGGTTTGATCGACGGAGGGATACCATTTAATGTTCCTATCCCTTTAACGCTGCATACCTCACTGTGAGCACCAGCCTCCAACCTTGTTCCCACTCTAGTTTATTTTTGATCACCACCCCACGACCTGTCTCTCTAGTGCCTGAGTAGCTCCAGTGTTTCTGGGCAGGACTGTTTGTTTGCCCCCTAGGGAATTGATTTAATGCTAGCAGCCGCTGCTAGTATGCCGCCTGGTCACTGAGGGAATGGCACTGGTGAAGCCTTCTGTCTTTGCTAGCACTTTAGTTTTAGTTTTCAGAGTCTGATTTGCTCTTCAACGCATGGCTTGTCCGGTGCTGTTGTATGGGATGCCATGTACCAAGGCAATGTTCCATTTCGAGACCTAATGCTTGGACCGCCTTTGAAAGTGAAGTTTGTGCCGTTGTCTGTCTTTATTTGTTTTGGAACTCTGGCTACGCCATGGCTGTCAGCCAGTGTTGGATGGTCGCTTTGGACTGGCTCTGAATGCTGTGTGGCTAATGATCATACCGCTGTATGTGATCCATCATGAACAGCGCAGCCACGCCGGGTTTTAATAGCTGGCACAGTGTAAAGTCTGTCTGCCATATTTCTGAGGCTTTGAGGCCTCTGGGGTTGACTCCGCTGACCATAGTGGTGATTTTTTGGCAGTGAGGGCACGTGGGCGACGTTTACGTGCTTTTAAGCGTCCGCTGCGGTAGAAATTCGCGACTTCTTCGCCAGTGCTTTTTTGGCCCGACATGAAGGGATTCATGCAGCTGTCGCTTTCTTTCAGCGCCCATACTTTTGTGGCAGCTGCCAGCCTTGTCATTGCCAATCTGGTAAAACCCTTTGATCGGGTCATGGCTGCTGACGTGGATGACTGATATGGTGCCTTTCCTTGAATAGAGAGTGCTTCTTCTAGCATCGCTGCCACTCGTGGACACTGACACACCTGGTCCGACATGGCTAGGCAGAGCTTGGCCACAAATATGGAGTCAGTCACAATGTTAAGGTGTTCTTCTGGGAACAGTCCGCGACGCCAGCACTACTGCTGCTGCTTCTAGTTGTTGGACTGGACAGCGTGGGGTCAGTTGTCTTGACGCATTGCCATTGTTCTCCTGGACTGCCATACTGCCGCTGGGCGTGTGGAGGTCCGGTGGACGATGCGTCCGTAAAGACGGTTGGTCCTGCCTCGCGGTCGGTCGATTACCTTGGGTGGGAGGTCGATGTCGACGCAATCGCGAGCAGCCGAAAGTCCAAGGGGGTTTTGCTGGCGTAGCTTTAATCTCTCCTCCGGCTCCGCAAGGGCCATGGCCAGGCATTCGATATTGTTGTTGACCGTGCAGAGAGCTGTTTGTGAAGGGCAAGTATATCTTGGCAGGCTCGATGCCCAGATGTCTTAGAGCAAGTTTCCTGCCTTTCATGATGAGGCTGCTGAGGCACTCGACTCCGGGAAAAGGCACGAAGGTTTCCCCAAGACCACCCATTGTATTGGTTGGGCTTTGTCGGGGGTCCTTGCCAAGGCTCCCACTCCCCTCTTTTGTGAAGTGGACATACAGATCGACCGTGCACGCGGGATCCCATCTGATCGAAAGTGTGCTCACCGACATCTGGTGTTCGACATGAAGTTGAGCGAGCTTATCACTTCTGGTGTCAGGGTCTTCTGCTCCCATGGGTTCCTTTCCTTCAAGAGTGTCGTTTAGAGGGTCCATGACCTCGAGGAATCAGGATGATGTTGCGGCCACTGTAAGGATCTTACCAGCCGCTGCACGCCATGGAGCGCGGTTGATGTTTCCGCGGATTTTTATCTGGGGAGGGGTTATGTAGGAGCTTGTGATTCCCACTCCAAGGAAGGTCACGCATGGTCCCTTCTTTATTTTAGCGCTCGCCATTTCAAAGCCATTTCTCTTTAGGGTTTCGGAGATGGTTGATATTAGCTGGTTCACCTGTCTTTGTCGACGGCGCGGCAATCAGGATATCATTCATACATTGCAGGATGGTCACTGTTGGATGGCTCTGTCGGACTGGTGCTAGCGCCGGTCTACTGTGATCTGGCAGATGGTGGTAGGGAGTTGATCATGCCTTGGGGTAACATTTCCTACTGAAAGCGTAGAGTTAGCCGCTGGCTGTTTGGAAAGACGATGGAAAAGGCGAACCGCCCCTTTGTCGCTGTCGCAGAGGGATAGAAAAGAAGCAGTCTCTTTGATGTCCAGCACTGGCGCAGGGTTGTCCTCTCGCGGGTATCATTGAGTTCATGGGCAGCAAGTTTGTATCTGGGCCCATCGGTGCTGGATTTTCTTGTTCACTTCCGCAGGTCGTGCAAGAGACGCAAAAGCCTTCTCCAGATCGCTTGGGTATTACGAAGATTGGGGTGTTCCATGGGCTCGTGGAGGGTTCTATGTGATTCTTGTGTAGCTCGCGCCAACCAGCTCTAGGAGTGCAGTCATTCGAGGCTTGGATAAGGGCCACTGTTTCGATAAACACGGGGTCAACTGATTTCCGTTAGTTTGATGGGGCAATTGCGGGTATACAACAGTGGCCCTTAGAATAAATTTGTCAACCTAACGTCCCAGCTGGGCTAGGGCATCTCTCCCAGCAAGGGTGGGCATCCTGACATAACGCACGTCGTAAGGGTGATGGTCCTTCCTGGCCCTCTCTCGGTGCAGAGTGTTATTGCTATTAGCCGGGTGCTTTGAAGGCCTGGGATTCTCCTCCAACTCCCGCTCACCCTGGGGGGCTTCTTTTAGCTTCCACGGTAGAGGCCAGTGTATGTCTGGGATGACGGTGACGCCTGATCCTGTGTCCACCCAGAAGGGAAGGCAGATAGCCGTGGTCGCCGGAGCTGCTGTGGAGACGACACTCTGCCCACACGATCAGTGGGTGCCTGCCTATCTTTCACAGCAAAGGCCACCCATGGGTCTCGCCACGCGCTTTCATGGCCAAGGGCCACCCAGGGGCCTCGACCCCAGGGAGCTGTTGTGGGTATTCCTGAGGTGCAGGTGTGGGTTTGATTGTGCTAGCCCAACTTGGTGCCACTTTCCCCCCACTGTTGCATTGGCGACCTGGTTCCAGCCCGGCACGGCGGCTCTAACCCCGAGCCACTCGGTCCATGTGCTCCAAGACACCAATATGGCAGAGAGCAAATGGCGTTTATTGAGGGGTCACAGGGGTTTTTATGGTGGGCTATCTCTGTGTCATTTCCCTTAGCTCATGTCCGGCCGGGTGTGGCCAGGTACAGAGCTGGGATCTGACCACAGGGGGTGGGGGGAAGAAGTGTCCCTAGCTGTCCGTCACAACCCGATATCTTCCGTACGCAAATCCCTAACTCCCCACATCTCCCCCCTCCCTCATGATTAGTAAAAATCATACAAAGTTATAAAATTTAGACGTTATTAAATTTCATGGGTTAGTAAGGTTAGTATAAAATCGTGAGTGCGTTAGTAGCAGGCATGCCTTAAAGTAATTGTCGGCGTTCGATGAGCATAATGTTGACTGTTTCTAGACACTTCTTAACGAATTGCACTAGTTTGTTAAATATGCAAGGCCCGAAGATTAGTGTTAGTAAGAGTATAGTGACTGGGCCTATTAGGGTGGAGATTAGGGTGGTGAGCCACGGGGAACAGTTGAACCACGATTCGAACCAGCCCTGTTGAGCTTCCCTGTCCATTTTTCTCAGGTTCAGTCGGTCTCTTAGCTCGGCCATGGAGTCCCTGACGACTCCGGTGTGGTCTGCATAAAAACAGCATTCCTCTTTCAAGGCGGCACACAGGCCTCCTTGCTGCATGAACAGAAGGTCCAGTCCTCGCCTGTTTTGGAGGACGACTCTGAGAGTGAGGAAAGGGATTTCTCTAGGGACAAAATGGATTTCTCGATTCTTTGCAAGTCCTCATCGACAGTCATCTGCAGTTGGGCCAGTCCTTGGTGTCGGGTTGCGAGGGCTGAGACACCGGTGGCAGCGCCGGTAGCTCCTAAACCGAGGAGCATTGCGATGGTGATGCCCGTTACCAGTTCTCGCTTGTGGAGCCGGTTGGGTTCCTCGAGCATCTGGTACACTTCTTCTTCCTGGCGATACAGAACTCTGGGGACAATGAGAACTTGAACACAAAAGTCGGTAGAGTGATTGAATTTGTTAAGGAGTACACATGGGCTTACCCCTGACTATTGACAGACCCACATTCCCGATGCAGCAGGGATCACCCACTGGAACTTCCCCCCTTTAAGTTTGACAAATTCCCGACAGACGTTTCCCATCTGCTTTGCCAAGGTTGCATTGCCAAAGCATTTGCCCTGACCCGTGACCTGGCTTAGGGTAATGCCTCTCCGGGGGGTGTCCCATCTGCATTGGCGTGGACTGTCTGACTTTGAAAAGATGAATGGGAGACCGATAGCAACCCCTTCGTAAAAAGGGGGCTGTGCATCATAGCACAACCAGCATGATTCTGTGAGGTTCGGGTTAGATTGGTTTAATGATAGAAAGGTGGCATTCAACATGTTTAGGAATGGGTTGTAGAGAGTTGGTCTGGCTAGGAGATCGACTGGGGGCAGTTTACTGCTACGTGGCCTGCCTGGCCGCACTTGAGGCATGCCATCACGCTGGTTATTGCTGTGCGAACTGCTGCTTGGATAGGAGCTAGGTGCTCCTCCTTTACAACGTGCCTGATCATGGTTGCGACATTGGACCCAGGTGGCAGCGATCTTAAAATGTCCTTGGTGGTTGAATTGCATTGCTGCCTCAGGCAGTCGGCTACCACAGGGCCTTTCGCCTCTGAAGGTAATGAAGAGGAATCTACTGCTGCTTGGAGCCGGTCCACAAACTGAGTGAAGCTCTCACTCTCACTTTGCTTTATGGTGGACCAAGGTGACTGTTTAGCCAGTACCTTAGAAACAGTACGGATGGCTTCTCTGGCAGCACGGGTTGTTGTCATGACCTCATGGGCCCGCAGACCCTGTGCCTGTGCTTGTGGGGTAATCATAGTCGGGTCTCTGCCCATTAGCCTCTGTAAGCTGGAGCCGTGCAGTGGATGGTTTTCCCCCGTTACCAGGGCTAGCTGCTTTGCACAGTTATCCTCCCATTCTTGCTTAAAAACAACCATCCCTGCCCCATCAAAGATTAGCCTGCAAGTCTGTTTGATATCAAAGGGAAGCATATCGTCATCTCCAAAAACGCTATCCACAAGTGTGGAAACCATGGCAGAATTAATTCCCTTATCTGCAACCGCTTTTACGATTGCCTGTACGTCTTTCGGATTTACTGGCGAGTAGGTTCGTTGGTTCCCGTCCGCCCCCCAACCCGGACCGGGAACACGAGCGCGGCGGATGGCGCCCACTCCGCGCATGCTATTTTAATTTTTCTCCAGTCCGTGAGTGGAGTGCGGTCTTTCCTTGGTACCGCCTTAACCCACGCCGGAGGGTTGCGGCTAGCGGTCTTGTAAGCCGCGGCACCCTTTTTGTTAAACCCCCAGTCGGTGTCCGACTCGGCGTCCGACCATCCCTCCGACCAGCTATCCGAGCTGGAGTCAGAGTCACAGCCGGAAGTCGACTGACTGGACGCTTCCGGGCTGCCGAGCTTTTTCCTAGGGCTCCGCCCTCGCCTCCGCCCCACCTCCCGGGGGCCGGACCATTCCCTCCCCCAGCGCTCCCCCCGCCTCCTGCTGGGGGAGGTTCTTGCCTTATACGGATCTGCTTTAAAATGAGCTCTCTGATTGGTCTGACGCTCCATCCCAGGGGCCGCCCCTCCTCCCTGCTCGCCCGTGCTTGTGCCATTCAGCGAGCCTTCCGCGGCCCCTCCCCCCGAGCTCTTGCTCCAATCCTGACCACGCGGTTCGGCGCCATGTTCAAATGCATATGGAGGAGGTTTTGTCTCCTCCGCCGCTTGTATTTCTGATATTATAGCAGCGTTCCGCGCCTCCTCTGCTAGCCCTTGCCACAATGCCCGTGCGCGCTCTCCCTCCTCCGCTTCTGGTGAGTCCCGGCTCGCGGGCCGCAGGGGTGGATTCAAGGTCCCCGCGTCCGCATGGCTGCCCGACTCGAACCCTTCCACGGTTTGCGTAGCCGCCCCGATCCCCAGCTGCGGCGTAGCTAATAAACAAGTCCGCGCGGCCCTCCAAGTCTCCTGTTCTTGCCGGGCAGTTTGCAGAGCCCGGATAACCTTCCCCCATGCTTTAAGTGCTCTCCCTGAGCCGGAGGACATGGTGTCCTCAGCCAGGGCGTTTGTGCATTTACCCCATATCTCCGGATGGAGAATATCTACCGGGCTCTCTGTAGCCCCGATCTTTATAAGTCTCGGCACTGCGAGAGAGAAATCACTAAGCTTACAATTTAAACCCCACTGTGCGTGGATTTCACTCACGACCTTAGCAAGGGCCTCCATGGTCCGCGCTGGTCCGGGGACGTCTCCCCACGCCACACAAGTCCAGCTATGTGGCCGCCGGTGCTCATCCAGGCGATCCCTGAATCCCGGGCGGTTTCTCGCGTTCCCGGGTTTCGGCACCACTTGTTGCGTTGGCGACCTGGTTCCAGCCCGGCACGGCGGCTCTAACCCCGAGCCACTCGGTCCATGTGCTCCAAGACACCAATATGGCAGAGAGCAAATGGCGTTTATTGAGGGGTCACAGGGGTTTTTATGGTGGGCTATCTCTGTGTCATTTCCCTTAGCTCATGTCCAGCCGGGTGTGGCCAGGTACAGAGCTGGGATCTGACCACAGGGGGTGGGGGGAAGAAGTGTCCCTAGCTGTCCGTCACAACCCGATATCTTCCGTGCGCAAATCCCTAACTCCCCACACCCCACTGACTGCCCAGGGCTCTGCTGCCTGGAGCTGTCCCTGCCAGCAGCTGCTTCCCTGTGCCCAGGGCTGGGCCCTGCCTGTGCTTCCAGAGCCCAGCCCAACCCTGGGCGTCAGCTCTGCCCTGCAGACCGCTCCCAGCACAGAGCACTGCCCAGGGCCAGCTCAGCCTCTGCAGGCTCTGATGGCAGCATCAGAGCAACCCTGAGGATGTTGGAAAAGAGACACTGGTGCTGCCTGTAAGGGACCCTGTGCTGATTTCTTTCTTTGCCTGGTTTATTCAGACGTGAGAGAAATTGCTTTTATTTTTCTAAACCTGAACAGACAGATGAAAATCAATGTGCAATTTCCCATCCAGGCAACCTAGAGAAGTAGATTATAAAATCAGGATTTTCCCTTTTAGGTAGCCTCTGCCTCACTGTGCTCCTTATCTAATTTATTTGGAAATGTTCTGCAGTTAAATGTCATGCTGAGAACAGCCCTGAACAATGCAGCATCCTTACCACACAAGGAGAACACTTCCAAGACTTACCACCTGCCTCCTTCCACCCAGACCTTGTCCCCCAGTGCTGGGAGCACCTCCCAGGGCTGGCTGAGAGCTGTCCCTGGCAGGCAGCAGAGTCCCTCCCCCAGCACAGCGCCCCGGGCTGCAAGACCCTGCTCTGCAGGACAGCCCTGGCCACCCCTGGCTAGTCTACACAAAAGAGAATCAGAGAATGTACTCACAGAGTCTGCAGGCATTGGGATGTTCCCGCTTTAGGAGATCACTCCAGGAGCTGCAGCTGCCTTGTCCTGCAGCCAGAGGCTTCCTGTGTCAAGGGATGGGAGTGATTCTGCCCCAGTCACTTCTGAGCATCTTCCCAGCCCTGACTGGTTGAAGCTCTCTATGCCACTGTGCTGTGCCCAGGGTGCCTGCAGGTAGTGCCCTCAGCCCTTCTGGGCTGGGAGAAGAGCTGCTCATCAAGAGAAATGTGTTTTTGAAGCCCTTCTTGGTTTCCTAGGGCTCCTTCTGTGCCAGGACCTCGGCCCAGCTGAGCAGCACAGACACAGCACAAGGACTTTAATGGCTCTCTCAGGGCTTTGGTGCTGTTTGCATCTGACTTAGTCCCTAAGAGAGTGTTCAAAAACTTCTAAAGAACTCAAAATTGAAACTCCAAAGTTTCCTGAAGTTTTAATGGATCTCAGTGAGGAACACAACAGAGAAAGTGTCCCTGGTTGCAGCTGGAGCAGAATACTGGAGGCACTGAAGACACGTGGGGACAAACAAGGGAAAGGTGTCTGTGATGCTGAACAAACCTGGATGTGTTTCAGGAATGCAAAGGGCCAAGGCATGAGCCCCAGCCCCTGGCAAGGCACATCCTGTCCCTCCCTCATTGCTCACGGCTCTTCCCGGGCCACTGGGCTCTGGGGATGTGCCATGCCAAGCGCAGGACCATGGGGCGGCCCCTGCCAGGCTGCTGAGCAGGGACAAGGAGGCAATGAGGCCCCAGCACAGCAAGGCTCACTTGTCCCCTGCTGGCCTCAGGCCCAGGGCCAGCAGCCATGGCCCAAGTGCTGCAGCAGTTGGCTCTGGCAGGGCCTTTCAGCTGCTGCTCATCCCTGTGCCCTCTGCAGCCCAGGCTGTCCTACGGTGTCCATGCCCTGCACCTCTGTCCCTGCAGGCTGTCGGCATCCCCCGGCTGCCCCACCTCGCTGGCCCTTCCTTTGCTGACATCTCTGCGTCCTGCCTGCCTCTGCCTAGCCACACAGAACCTTGGACTGCTCCAGACTCCTTCTGGGGGACGTGTTGCGCCACTGCATTTCCCTAGGAGTGAAATTCTTTATTCTTGGTTCTTCCCAGTTGTTTCTGTCATTAATTCTTTCTTTCTCCAGCTGTTCTCTACTGTGTCTAAAGGATCCAACATCTCAGAAACTTCCCTTCAAGCACTCCCATGGCTCTCCTGAAGTGTCCTCAGTCTCCTTTCCGCTAGGCACAGGGCTCCTTTGTCTCTATACAGTGGTCATGTGCTTGCAGCCTCCAAACGCCACCTTGGGAGACCTCTGGGCTTTCTTCAGGGTGTTGACTAATGAAAAAATTCTGCTTATAGTCTAAGGAAAATAGCAGTAGAACAAGGCCAGCCAGACCTCTCTTTTCTGGCTACTTTTTTATGGGAGCATTCCTTGGATAGGCCAAATGTCAAGTTTGGCAATGGCCCCTGGACAAGAAGGCGAGTTCTTTTCCATATTTGGGAAGGAACAGAGCCCCAGTGTTTCAGGGTCAGCTGAGAGGTGACTACCAGAGGCCCAGGCCAGACAGAGCTGTCTGTCCTGGCAGCTTTTGTGTGGGAGAAACCCTTGCATACAGGGAACTTTCTAGGGGCAGTACCAATGTAGCCATGGGTACCTTGAAAGACGGACAGTTCTTTTCCATGGCAAGGAAAGCACAGAACCCCAGTGCTCCAGGAGCAGATGAGAGGCAGCCCTGAACATGCCAAGGTCAGCCAGAGCTGCCATGTGATAGCTGGGAGGCAAAAGCAGCCAGACCTATTCCATGTCCTCTTCCTTCCACAGGGACCCATCAGTGTCACAATGTTCTCCTTGCTTCTGCAGTGTCATAATGGCCCCTTGGTTCCAAGAGGCCCTGCAGTGTCACAGTGCTCTCCATGATTCCATGGGACCTTGCAATGCCACAATGGTCTCCATGGATCCACAGTGTCCTGCAGGATCACAACGGCCCTTGGGCTGCACAAGGCCCTGTAATGCAGCAATGGCCTCTTGGTTCCCCAAAGCCCTGCTGCTTCACCCTGCCCCTTGGGGCCCTGTGGCCCAGCAGTGCCACAGTGATGTCCTTGGTTCCACAGGGTCTCCACAGTGTCACAATGGTCTCCGTGGTTCCATGGGGCCACACGGTGCCACCATGGTCTCCACAGGAAGCAAACCACGGAGACTCAGTGTTTCAGGGGCTGATGAACTGCAGCTACCAGAGGCCAAGGCCAGAAAGACCTGTCTTTCCTGACAGGTTTCTCTGAGAGCAGCTCTTGGATAGCTCAAATTTGAATGTGGAATCCCAATTTCAGCCCTTTTTGCTTGAAGGAGAAGGCCAGTTCTTTTCCACAGGAAGGAAAGTACGCATCCCCAGTGTTTGTACACAGCTGAAAGTCGGCCCTCAGGAGGCCAGGGACAGCCAGACCTGTCTGTAATGGCAGCTTTTGTGTAAGAGCAATTTTTGGATCTAGGACTTTTGGAGGTGGAATCTTAATTTTGGCCATAAGCACCTGGAGAAGAAGGATGGTTCTGTTCCATAGGAAGGGAAGCATAGAGCCCCGGTGTTTCAGAGCAGAATAAAGGCCACTACCAGTGGCAAATGCCAGCCAAAGCAGCCTGTCCTAGCACCTTTTGTCTGGAGAAACTCTTGTGTAACGATTTTCAGGAGGAAAAGTCCAAATTTGGCCATGGGTGCCTCTTCAGGAGGGATGGTTCATTTCTATAGGAAGGAAAGCATTGGGCCCCAGTGTCCGAAGGCAGGTGAGAGCCAGTCCTCAGGAACACAAGGACAGCCAGATGTGTTGGGAATGGCAACTTGTGTCTGGGAGGAATCCCTGCATAATAGAAATTTTGGAAAGGGAATTCCATTTTGGCCATGGATGCTTGAATGAGAAGGACTTTTTTTTTTTGAATGGAAGTTCTTTTCCATTTTAAGGAAAGCCCAGAGTCCCACTGCTTCAAGGGCACATGACAAGAACATGGCAAGGAGCATGCCAAGGGCAGTTGGACGAAGCCAACCAGACCTGTTACCTGTTTCCTTGGATCCATGGGGCCCTGCAGTGTCACAATGGTTGTGTCATATTGGATCCTTGGTTCCATGAGGGCCAGCTGTGTCACACTGGCCCCTTGTTTCCATGGGGCTCCACACTGTCACAATGGTCCCTTGTTTCAATGAGGCCTTGCAGTGTCACAGCGATCTCCTTGGTGCCGCAGTATCACAATGGACCCTTGCTTCTGTGGGGACACACAATGACAGAAAAGTCTCCTTGGTTCCACAAGTTCCTGCAGAGCCCCTTGATTCAGCGAGACCTCAAAGTGTCATCATGGCCTCCAGGATTCCATGAGGCCCCGCAGTGTCGCAATGGACCTTTGGTTCCATGGGATCCTGCACTGTTACATTTATCCTTAGTTCCATGGGGCCCTGTATTGTCACAATGGACTCCTTGGTTCGATGGTGCCCCACAGTGACACAATCACCCCTTGGCCTGACAAGACCTCACAGTGCCAGAATGGTTCTTTGCTTCCATGAGGCCTTGCAGTGTCACAATGGACTCCTTGGTTCCAAGGGGCCACAAAGTGTCACAGTGGCCCCTTGGTTCAGTGAGGCCTGTGATGCCTTAAGATTTTAGCCTTTATAGATTCCAAATCCCTTACTGCATTTGGGCATAACACTGAACTTCATATAAACTGTTGGTTAACTGTCTTCACATTTTCGTCAGGCAAAACAATTCCTATGAAAATCAAGGACACTGTAAAGCCTCAGGCTCTGAAAAGTATAAACAAAAGGGAATTGGGCGGGGAGCAAATGGGGAATACGGCTTCATTGCATAAAGCTGTAATTGGAGGACTAACCCCTGATATGCAAACGGACCAAACTTTATCTATCTGCAAAACTCGTCACCACCATTCATCTTGGGTGTAGCCTCTGGGAGGCTTTTGACTGTCCAAGGTGAATTTATTGAAGGCCTTTAATAAATACCCACTTTATTCTCTTAACCTCGTCTAGCCTCTGTTCTAGGTACCCACTCCAAGGTATCACCTGTAGTGTCGCAATAGTCTCCATGATTCCGTAAAGCCCTGCAGTGTCAAAAGAGACAATTGAGTCCATGAGACCTCAAAGTGTAAAAATGGTCCCTTGGTTCCACTGAGCCTCACAGTTGTCACTACGTGCCACAATGGCCCTTTACTTTCACAAGGCTTCAGAGCATAAAAATTACCTCCATGGTTTCATGAGGCCCTGCTGTGTCATAATGCACCTTTGGTTCCATGTGCCTCATAGTGTCACAATGGTATCCTTGGTTTCACGGTGTCAGAATGGACCCTCTGTCTCATGCAGACCCACAGTGCCACTGTACTGCCCTTGATTCCATAAGGCCCTGTCATGCTGTAATGGCCCCTCAGTCCCATCAGGTCCCAAAGTGTCAGAATAGGCTCCATTGTTCCATGAGGCCCTGCAATGTCACTGTGGTTCCCTTGGTTCCACAGGGTCCCACAGCATAACAATGGACCCTTGGTTCCATGGGGTTCCTCAGTCACAATGGTCTCCTTGTTTCTGCAGGGTCATAATGGACCTCAATTCCATATGGTTCCTAAATGTCACAGGTCTCCTTGGTTCCATGTGGTCCTGCTGTGTCACCACAGCCCCTGGGTTCCATGAGTTTCTGCGCTGTCAGCAATGGTTCCTTTGTTCCAATGAGGTGCCTCTACATCAAAATGGGGCCTGGGTTCCATGAAGTTCTCCAGTGTCAGAGTGGCCTCTTGGATCCATGAGTTCCAATAGTGTCACCATGGTCTCGTTGGATCTGCATTGTCACAATGGACCATTGGTTCCATGTGGCCTCGCTGTGTCACAATGGTCTCCTTGATTCCATAATTCCCCTCAGTGTCACAATGGAGCCTTGTTTCTGTGAGGCTCTGAACTGTCACAATTGTCTCTGTGGTTCCACAAGCCCCTGCTGTGTCACAAGGGTCTCCTTGGTTCCATGAGGATACAAAAGCTTTGAACAAACACTGAACAACACCAGCCTAACACACCTGGGAACATCTGTCTGCATTCAAAAGAGGCATTAAGGGTGAGAATGGCACCAGCAGCTTCCATCTGCAACAGAGACCAGGAAAGGACAGGGAAAGAGAATTCAGATGAAAGACTCAGAGAATTCTGCTGACAGAGATCATTTCTGGTCACACTGTCCCTTGTAGAAAGGTGACATCATTCCAGGCAGTCTGTACTGAGCATGTGGTTCCTCAGTGGGGTTTGTTGTTCAGGAAAACTGCTCAGGCTTTTCCATTCTTTCCTTATCAACAGGAAAACTTCTCCTGGGCCTGTGTGCAGGCAGAGCCCTGAGGAGAGCAGGTGGGACATGGTGCAGTGGGCTGGGACACCCAGCTGCAGAGCTCAGGAGACAAGGTTCTGATGCAGGGCACAGGGATGTCAGTCCCAGGTGGGCGATGTCAGACATGGTGAGGCTGGGGGTGAGGAGCAGGTTGTCCAAACAGGGTCAGCCTGCAAGGGGCTCATTCTTCTGTGTGCCCAGACCTCCAAAGGAGACATTCAGCATCAAGATCACTTGGAAAATGTTTCAGTCACATGTTCTCTGAAGTGAAAAAATATTTCATTGATTAAAAAAAAAGATCATGAGGTGCCCTTTGAAGTCTTCTTCCTCAAGAAAACTCCAAAATTACTCCAATGTGCTGCACAAGCCCTGGAGACTTGAAGACAAATGAAGGAAGACAAAGAGCTCCCGAGGGTTTTCTGGTTTTTTTAATCAGTTCCCACGTGGATTTGGGGCTGAGTCCAGCACCTTCAGGATCTTGAGAGAAGGTTGAAGAAGCTGCTCAAGGAGGCAGAAGCAAAACTCCAAGTCCCTTGGAGCATCACTGGCCCCACTGAGGGCAGATGCGGCCAAAGGCTCCCCAGGGACTGCTGAGAGCAGATCCTTGAGGGCAGCATTGCAGGAGCTAAAGGCTGTGAACAGGAACTGCAATGCTGAGCAAGGCCTGGGCTGGTTGGAGGCAGCAGAAAGGCCAAGGCCTGAGCCCAGGCCTGGCCCAGCAGGGCCTGTCCCTCACGGGTGGCTCGGGGCTGTTCCTGGGGCACTGGGATGGGAGGGGCAGCAAGGACAAATGGCATCACCCTGTGTGACACTCCAGATGCTCATGGAACCAAGGGCCAGTGTGACACTGTGGGGCCTCATGGAAACAAGAGGCCATTGTGAGCCTGAGGGGCTGTAACACCCCAGAACACTGAAATGCTGGGGGTGACCAAAGGTTCCTTTACTTGAGCTTGGTGCATAGGAGAATCCCCAGCCAGATATTCTCAAGAGGTCAAAATGACACAAAATTTTTCTGGCAAAGTATAAAAAAATCAAGGAACTTTGGAAAAGGATTTTATATAGCATCCAATTAAACATAAAACACTTATCATAGCATGAACTTCATTAACTTAGCCCATTTAATCTTGTAACATTTAAACACTTCAGTTGTTGAGATACCCAGAACTGTTCCATACAAAGAGCATTAGGAGAGGAGAGAGAGAGACAGAAAGACAGAAGCTCTCTAGAAAGACACACACATGGCTACCAACTCCTCAGGTTCCAGTGTGGGTGAGACACAGACCCCAGGAGAAGGCAGGGTACAGACCATGGGCTGAGCTCATGCTCCGTGTTTTAAGCCCCTGGGCCTTCGTGGGCCTCCCCCCAGGTGGGACTTGTGATTGCTCAGGCAATCAGAGCCTGGGTCAGCACCAGCCCACTGTGTGACTGATTGACAGCTCATCCCAAGGTGTCTGGGACATTGATCTCATCCAGCCTCTGACAGCAACCATGGTGACACTGTAGAACCTCATGGAACCATGGGTCAGTTGTGACAATGCAGGTTCAGGGACACCATGGAGACACTATGGAACCTCATGGAACCAAAGAGACCATTGTGACACTCTGGTGCCTCATGGAATCAGGAGGACCCTTGTGATACTCAGGACCTGTATGGAACCAAGGGTCAGTGATGAAGCTGTGGGGTCTGTAGAACCAAGGAGCAGAGAACCATTGTCACAAGAACCATTGTGACACAGTGGGGCCCCATGGAGCCCGGGGGCCATGGTGACACTGCCAGACCTTATGGAAGCAAGAGGCCTTTGTGACACTACAGAAGCAAGGAGAATATTGTGGCAAGGAGAATATTGTAGCAAGAAGAATATTGTGACAAGGAGAATATTGTGGCAAGGAGAATATTGTGACACTACAGGGACTCATGGAATCAAGGAGAACATTGTGACACTCTGGGGTCTCATGGAACCAAGCAACATGGAACAGGTCTGGCTGGCTGGGCCTCCTGGGGCCACCTGACAGGTCTGGCTGACCTTGGCACCTTGAGGGTCGCTTCTCATCTGCGACTGAAACACTGGGGCTCTGTGCTTTCTTTCCTGTGGAAAAGAACCGTCCTTGTCCTCCTGGTGCCCATGGCCAATATTGGGAATCCACCTCCAGAATTCCCTATATCCAAAGACAGCTCCCAGACAAAAGCTGCCATGACTGACAAGTCTGGCTGGCCTTGGCTTCCTGAGGGCTGGCTCTCATCTGCCTTTGGAAACACTGGGGCTCTGTGCTTTCCTAATGAAAAGAACTCTTCTTCCATTCCAGGCACCCACAAGCAAAACTGAGATTCCACCTTCAAATATCCCTATGTCCAAGGATTTCCCCCAAGGGAAAGGTGTCAGGAGAGACAGGTCAGGCTGGCTTAGCCCAAGCGTGGCCACCTCTCATCTTCTTCCAAAACACTTGGACATCTCATTTTTTTTCCTGTGGAAAAAAACATCCATCTCAAACAGGCGACCATGGCTCACAGTGGGATTCCACTGAACTATAGTATTCTCTTACAGCTCAAAGAATTGTGTGTTTGAGGAAACAAGTTATGAGATATCTGAGAAGGTTTAAAGCTAGAGGTTAGAAATGTAACCCAAAAAGGTATATATCTTTGTATATGGATTAGAAGTTGATAAGAATTGATTGTTTAACATTCAGAACCAGCCAAAATACACATATGGAAGCATTTAAGCAAAAACAGATACACATTAGAAAACACTCAGAGATAGCCAGGGGAGACCCATCCATCATAAATTTTGACACTGAAACTAATACAGACCAGAATGAAGGGATTAACAGGTCAGGTAGTCATAGTAATAGGACAGAGGTAAAAAATTTAGAGCCAGGTAGAAGGTCCTTACTTCCGTCCCTGAAAACCTCTAACTCATTTAAAAGACCACCAACCCAATACCGAGGGAACACTATGCAACCACAATGAGTATGCAATTAATTTTAATACTGAGTGGGGAATGGACGGTGACAGATGGTAAATATGTGTAGGCATCTTAGAATATGCATGACTTTTGTGCATAAATAGAAGGCTAAAAGCCTTTGGGAGCAATCCCGTGTGTCCACCCAGGGCTGGAATAAACATATCCTTTTGACTAAACTGGTTGAAAGGTATTTTGTCCTTGCCTTTCATGAATCATTTTGGTGGCCATAGCAGGACCTTCTCTTCCCGCAGGAACAGATGGGAGCGTGACAGCTCCAGGTGCACCAGCCCGAGTCCCTCTTGGACAAGACACCTTGTCCAAGTTTGGACAAACTTAGGGAAAAAACCCCAGAAGAGCTTCTCAGGAAATAAACCCTCAATTTTTTATCTCACTGGACTTAAGAAAAAAAAATTCACTCCGGGGGAAAAGTGGAAAAAACTTATTTATTAACACATACAAGAGAAACACTTTTCAGCACAGACCCAGATGACAAAAAAAGTTTTCACCGAGAGAGAGAGAAACTTGGACGCTTCGATCTTCACTAGA
>JAPFBE010000982.1:0-17619 GCA_034336665.1 Luscinia megarhynchos | reverse complement strand
CACAGGAGGCACTAACGGGTGTTCTGAGCATGCTTGGAGAGAACCCAGCCAGGAGATGGGCGGGGCTTAGGAGGGGAATGGGGCGGGGTGAACACAGGGCCTCGGTCTGAAGGAAAGGGGAAAGGATAATGTATGACAGGGGCTGTGAATAGAAATGGGCGGGGCTAATTAATGGGTAGAAACCGAGGTGAAATGGCCAGAGTCAGAAAAGGGCAGGAACTGTGAGGGGAAAGGGGCGGGGCCAAAGAGCCTCTTAGTCCAAAACCAGCCTGGTTAGGCTTAAAACCACCCAAAAGCCCCTCAAATGCAGCCTAAATCCAACAGGTTTGGCCTAAAATCAGCCAAAAGGAAAGTCAAATCTACACAAACGGAGTCTAAAATCATCCAGATTGGCCGAACGTTTTCCAAAACTGGCCTATAATCCAGTCTAAAATCCCAGTTTGGTATAAAATCACCCAAATGCACCTAAAATCTTTGGAACCAAGACCGAGACCAGCACCAAACCGGTAACAGCTCCAAGAATGAGACCGAAATCAGAATGGAGACGGAGACTGTGGGGAATAAATCCCCAAATGCAAGTTTTTCCCTACAAGGTGTCTACCCAGCAGTTGGTGGTGTTGATGTGTGCCTGCCCAGTTGACTATAATTGATGTTTGTGTTGACTCTTCATTGTTAATGTTTTATGCCTTTGTAAATTGTTAATGCTCCCAGCTGTTTGTCCCTTCCCCCGTCCCAGTATCTACTCTTGGATCCACGCCCACCTCCACTGCCCCCTCCAAAATGGCACGACAGCAAGTGCTCATGGGATAGCATTCAGTGCTAAAAACCCCTAAAAACAACGAGCAAGTAAAACATCTGAGACTAAAAAATGGCACTCCCAGGTTGAGAAAAGAGTGAAGAAGATGAAATCACCCACCAGAGCTTTTTTCCCTGGTCGCCATGATGTGAACAGCACTCGGCCGCCATGACACCCCTAGACCAAGAGCCACCAAATGTCTCCCCAGGGACTCTCCCAAGGATGGAAGCCCTGGCTCTGCTGCACAGCAAAGCTGAACTCCTCCTCCTCCTCCGCATTGTCCATCAGGAGCAGCAGTGCTGTGCGTGACCCCTCAGGCCCCACCCAGAGCTGATTTTCAATAAAGGCTTGAAAAAGGAGCTGGTGTCCTGGCCCATTCACTACAGAGACCAAGACTGGGAACAGAACCAACACCAGAACTGAGACCAGCACCGCTCCAGAACTGGAACTGAGACTGGGACAGAGACCAAGACTGTAACCAGTCTCTGAATTGGCACTGGGACCAAGACTGAGACCAACACTGACACTGGGACAGGCACCAGGAGAGATCAAGGACTGCTCTGGGACCAGAACCAAGACTGGCACCGGCACCAGAACTGAGATTGGAACTGCTCCGGCACCAGAACCAAGACTGAGATTGGCACTGGGAGCACTCTGGGACAAACACCAGCACCGGTGTCAGCGCTGGATCTGGGACTGCTCTTAAACCCAGACCAAGACCGACATTGAGTCCAAGACTGAAAATAGAACCGGTACCGGCACTGAGACTGGCACCACTATCGGACCCAGACTGAGACCAGCACTGTGGAAGCTGAGACAGAGAGTGCTGTGGATTTAAATGGCATTTGCAGTTTGATAACCAGGACGCCTTGGCAAGAACAAACAGAGCTTTGACGATTACAAGAAGATTGGATCTAGACTGGCAACAGGAAAGAAGATTGAACTAAATAAGGAGAAATGTAAAGTTTGTCTGGGTGATGTTTAATCCAATGAATGTAGTCAAAAATGACTGCCTTCCTAAAAATGCTCTATAAGCAAATGTAGCCCAAAAAAAATTTGGAGTCTGATCAAGAGTTAGTAGTCCCTGTCTCTCAATCATTGATAGAATTCCCTGGGACCGGCACCGAGACTGGCATCAGAACCAGGATGGAGATCAAGACTGGGATCAGAACCAACAGCAGAAGCGAGAGTGGCACCTCTTCAAGATGGGCACTGGGACTCGGATTGAGACTGAAACGGTCCCCAGAACTGGCACTGGGACCAAGACTGAGACCATGATGGACACTGGGACCAGCACTGGGAGTGCTCCAAAACTGGTCTGGGAGCAGGATCAGCACTGGCACAGGGAGACTTCCTGAATTAAGACTGAGAGCGGCACCGGCAGCAGAACTGGGACTAGCACTGTTTCAGGACCAGGCCTGAGGCTGACATTGGCACTGGGAGCACACTGGGATCAACACCGGCACCAGCACCACCACTGGTACTGAAACCATTCCAAAACCAAGACGAGACTGAAACCAGAACCAGCACTGGCACCGAGACTGGCACCAGTATATGACCAAGACTGAGACCAAGGCCAGGGTGGCTCTGGGATCGAGATTCAGCCCGGGACAGGAATCGGCACCAGGAGCTCTCCAGGACTGCTCCAAACTGAGCCTGAGACGGGGACCAGGACAGAGACCAACACCGGGAGCGCTCTGGGACGTCCTTGTTTACTGCGGGGAGTTTTGGCTGCACCTCACATGGGACTGGGCAGGACTGGGAGGGACCCCTGGGAGGGGCAGGACTGTCTCGGTTCGCATCGTTCTGGAGCAGCCATCCCGGTCCATATGGTCCCAGTTTGTACAATCCCAGTCCATGCAATCCCATTTTGTACAATCCCAGTCCATGGGATCTCAGTTTGTACAATCCCAGTCCATGTGATCCCAGTTTGCACAATCCCAGTCTGCATGGCCCTGATCCATATGGTCCCAGTCTGTGCAGTCCCAGTCTGGAGGATCCCAGTCCATGTGATCCCAGCCCCCACGATCCCAGTCTGCATGGTCCTGCATGGCTCACACTGCCAGGCTCTGGAATTCCAGTTCCCAGCATGGAAAAATTGTTCCTGCCCTTGAAGGCAAAGCTCTTCAGAAGGGGCCAAAAGCCAAGTGCAGCAAGATCTTACAGGGACATTTCACTGCCAGCCTTCACAACTTCACCCACGGCTGTTGCAGCTCCTGCAGTGGGAATTGAATCAGGGCAGGGTCTTTGGTGAGAGCTGCCCTGGGTCAAGGGAGATGCTGAGAAAGAAACAGAGCAGCCAAAGAGAGGCAGGAGGGAAAGGAGGACACAAACACAATCAGCTGAGAAGATGCCACTGAAAACAGAACTGGAACTGACAGAAAGTGAATGGGACAGAAATCAGGAATTGTCAAAGTTTTATTTAATATCAAATCCATCCCCCCTAGCCAGCCCCACACAATCCTGATCCCACCACTACAAATTTGGATCCCCCTTCTCCCAATCTCCTTCCAACCCCTTCTCACCCTGGTGGCTCTGGAATCCAGTAAGGTTTGTGTGGGATTGAGCTGTTTTGAGGAAGGAACAAAGCACTTTGAATTTGGATTGATCCCTTTTGAGTCAAAATTGAGGTGTTTTTATTTGGATTTGGGAGGTTTCGGGGTGACAGATCAACCCCTCTTGGCTTTTGGAGGAAAAAAGAGATGGAGAAGAGAGAAAAACAAAGGCCAAAACAAAAGGATAACCAGGCAGGTGTCTTTCCAACATCGATCCCAGCGAATGTGGGTCACCAGGGCTCTGCCCAACATGGGTCCTGCAGTGGGGATGGAGTTGGAGCAGCGCACGAAGCTCTTCCCGCACTCGGGTCACTCGCAGGGCTTCCCTTACCGGTGACTTCGTTGGTGTTTGGTCAAGTGTGAGCTCCGGAAGAAGCTCTTCCCACACTCCTCACAGTTGTGGGGCCTCTCCCCAGTGTGGATACGCCGGTGGCGGATGAGGTGGGAGTTTTGCCTGAAGCCCTTCCCGCAGTCAGGACACTCGTAGGGCCTCTCCTCCGTGTGTGTCTGGTAGTGATTGACAAGATGAGAGCTGGTGGGAAACCTCTTTCCACACTTAGAACACTCGTAGGGCCTCTCCCATGGTGAAGGATTAGGTGCACTGCCTGAAGCCCTTCCCACAGTCCCCACACTGTATGGCCTTTCCCCAGTGTGGATCCTGGGGTGGCGATCAGGTGACTCCCTGAAGCCCTTCCCACACTCCTCACACTCGTAGGGCCTCTCCCCTGTGTGGATCCTCTGGTGTCTGATCAGGTGGGAGCTGTGGCTGAAGCTCTTCCCACACTCCTCACACTCATGGGGCTTTTCCCCAGTGTGAATGCGCCGGTGTTCGGTGAGGGTGGAGTTCTTCCTGAATCCCTTCCCGCAGTTGGGGCAGCGGAAGGGCTTCTCATCTGTGTGCGTGCGCTGGTGCTCAAAAAGATTGCTCCTGGTGTGAAACCTCTTCCCACACTCCCCACACTCGTAGGGCCTCTCCCCAGTGTGGATCCTCTGGTGGTGGATCAGGAGGTACCTCCATCTGAAGCTCATCTCACACTCCGAGCACTTGTGGTGCTTCTCCCCATCACAAAGCTGCTCATGGACCACCAGGTCCGAGCTCTGGCTCCATCTCCGGTTGCCTGCCTGGCCCAGGCTGGGTCTTTCCTCCTCAGATCCCCGCGATCTGCGTTTGCAGCCCGTCCTGGTGCGGGATCTCCGCGGCTTTTCCTCCCCATTGGATTCCTGTGCCGTGGAGCCGCTGCAAACGGCCTCTTCCATCAGGTTCTGCCGCGGGGATTTGTCCTCCCAGCTCTCCGTGCTCAGCTCCTTGTCTGAGCGAGAAAGGACAAGGAAAGGATGGGATTTGCCTCCGTGCCAGAGGGAAGGGGAAGGAGATCCCCCCAGCGCGTCCCTGGCAGGTCGGTGTCGGCAGCGGGGTGTCCTGCAGCCGGGGCCGTGCTGGGCTGGGAGATGGAGCAGGACAGAGGGGGAAAGGGGCACTGACTTCCTCCTCACCTGCCTGGGGCTCCTGGGCCATCTTCCCCTTCCTCACAGCCTCCTCCTCCTCCATTGGCCCAAGGCTTGGCAATGGGAAGTTTTGGTTTGGGGAAAAACAAGGGATGAGCGCGTTGTGTTGGGCGTTCCTCCTGTCCAAGTCCATCTCTAGAAGTCCCCGGGCATCTGGGCTCCATCAAAACCTCCCAAACACCAACACGCAGCCCTGAAAATGCCTCCCAGGAGTTCCTGGCAATGGTCCCTCCCCTTTGGTGTTTAAGAGTTCCCCCCTGTCCCAGCTGCTGGGGGTCACGCTTCTATTGGGGATCCCTCATCTACTCGGTGCTCGTCCTCCCCAGGCTGCTGGGAGTCCCAGCAATCCGAAAAGCTCCCCCTCTTCCCTCTCCCCATTTAGGGATGCTGGGGGATTTTGGGGTCCCTTCTCCCCTTATTCTCTGCTTTGGGGTGCAAGGGGTCCAAGGAGTCCCCCTGCCCTCTCCAGGCTGTTGAGGGTCCCCGCCAATGGCGGCGCTCCCCCTCTGGGCTCCCCACTTTGGGCTCCTGGGGGACACAGGGCTCTGCTCCTCCAGGCTGCCTCTGCCAGCAGCCGCCACCGGGACCCCCCAGTGTCCCCCCAAGGGGCATTTTCTGCTCAGCTTGCAGTTCTGCATTCTCCAAACATCCCTTGAAAATCCCAGCCGAGGGACCCCCTGGGATGTCTGGGCCGAGCTCCCCCACCCCAGTCACCTGCGGGGCGATGGTCCCATGGATGGGGGACCTGTGAATTCATTGAGTGCTCGACCTCGCTCTTCCTTCTGCTATTCTTGATCCTCCTTTGTCTTTCCTCTTCCCTCCCTCCTCCTCCAGGTCTCCCCCTCCTTCCCAGATTTCCACCCCTTCTCGCTCTCCTCCTTCATCCCTCCTCTCCCATCCCTCCTCCTCCTTCCCCAGCAGCAGTGACACCCTCGGTGCCCCGTTCCTGAAGCCCTCGCAGCCCGTGAGAGGAGCGGGGATGGAGCCGGGACAGGTCGGGATGGGCAGCGCGGGGCTCTCGGCTGCTCCCACCTGCTGGGACCGGGGGGAACCCGGCCTGGGAAAAGGAGAGGGAAACTGGGAAAACTGGGGGGCTGCAGATCCAAACTGGGAACCCTGGGGGGCGACTTCCAGCCCTTGGGGCTCCTCTCGGGTGATCCATGAATGCAGAGAGGGGTGGGGGATCCCAGGAGTGGCACCAGTGGGAGGGACTTGGCTGAACTGGTGGAACTGCAACCTTCCTGGGGACACAGGGAGTTACTGGGATTGAATGGGAGCATGTTCAGGGCTACTGGGATATACTGGGAGCGCCTGTGACCTTACTGGAGTGACTGGAACCTGCCTGGGAAAAATCAGGACCATACTGGGGAGAACTGGAACCACACTGAGGGACACTGGGCATCAATGGGAGCTACTACTCTTTACTGGGGGAACTGGGCATGACTGGGACCATGCTGGCAGAGACTGGGATCATCGACAGAGTCACTGGGAATGTGCTAGGCGCAAATGGGGGAACTGGGTTCACACTGGGAGGAACTGGGAGCAACTGGAACCATGCTCAGAAATACTGAGAATATACTGCATCATACTGACAGCAACTGGGACTGCACTGAGGGTGACTGGGAGAGGCTGTGAGCAACTGGGATCAGTCTGGAAGCAGCTGAGGACAACTGGGAGGGACTGGGAACATGCTGGTGGAAACTGGGATGCACTGGGAGAGACTGAAACCACAGTGAGGGGAAATGGGAGCAACTGGAACCACACTGGAGGATAATGGGAGCAGCTGTGCCCATGTCAGAGTCATACTGTAATCCTGCTGGAAATGGCTGGGATTGTACTGGGAGTGACTGGAATAGAACTGGGAATATCTGACAATGACTGGGATCATACTGCAATCAGACTGGGAATTATGGAGAAGGGTTGGGCACAACTGGAACCATACTGAGAGTGACTGGGATTCACTCTGGGCATGACTGGAAGCATACTGGGAGCATCTGGGAAGGACTGGGGTCATACGGGGGATGACTGGAACCATACTGGAAGTGACCACAGGCCCTACTGGGATCATTTTTGGAGCCATTGGAATTACTGAGGGTGGGAATGGAACCTGGCTGGGGGTTACTGGGAGCCACTGGGCCCATGATGGGAGGAAAATGTGGATACATTGGGAGCTACAGGGATCAAATGGAAGATACTGGAACCATGCTGAGGGGACTGAGGCCGGAACAGGGATCATACTGGGAGCAACTGGGAGTATGGGACACTGACAGAAACTGAGATCAGGCTGGAGACAACTGGGAGGAGCAGGGAAAGACGGAGATCATTCAGAGCAAATTGCAATCTTATTGGGGAAACTGGGATAAAATGAGAGTGTCTGTAACCATACTGGGGGCACTGGAACCAGACTGGGGGCAACTGGGAGACAGTGGGACAATGCTGAGAGAGACTGGGGCTATTCTAGGGATCATCCTGGGAGGAACTGGGAACAACTGGAACGATGTTGGCAGCAACTGGGATCATCCTGGGATCACAGGGAGAGCAGCTGGGTCCATGCTGGGTGAGACTGGGAGCACACTGAGAGTGACTGGAATCATACTGGGATGGACTGGGAGTGGCTGTGAACAACTGGAATCATGCTGAAAGCAAGTGGGAAGAAGTGAGAGTGACTGGCAGCATGCTGGGGGTGACTGGGATATACTGGGAGAGACAGGGAGTCACAGGGATTATACTGGAGGCTACTGGGGTCATGCTGGCATTGACAGGGAGCACTTGGGGGCCATGGCCTCATACTGGGAGAGACTGGGACTATACTGGGGGTGGCTGGGAGAGCTGGGAACACACTGGATGAAAATGGGAGGAACTGGGAGCAACTGAGAATGTTGAATCCCCCGCCCCTCCGGGGGCTCTGCCCGCACCACGGGACCCCCAAAAACACCTCCCGGGGACCCCCCGATGTCCCCCCGAGGGCCATCTGCACCTCTGGAGCCGGCAAGATCCAAACATGCTCCCTTAAAATCCCCAATCCCAGGGAACACCCCGGGATATTTGAAGCAAGCTCCCCCTCCCCAGGCACCTGCGGGATGGGGGCGATGGTCCCAGGGGCTGCGTGAGTTCAGGCAGCTCCGGGCTGGCGCTTGAATCGTTCCTTGTTCCCTCCTGCTTCTGCTGCCGCTGCACCTCTTCCTCCCTCCCTCCTCCTCCTGCCCCGTTCTGAACCCCGAACTGGGAGGGGATGGGTCAGGGGAAGGGCGGGAACTGTAAGGGGAAAGGGGCGGGGACAAAGGGCCGGGTGGTCCCAAAGGGGCCTGGTTTGTCCTAAAATCACCAAAAAAGCAGCCTAAATCCACCAGGTTTGGTGTAAACACCAGCCACAGGGACATGAAACCCACACAATAGTGGGCTAAAATCATCCAAATTTGCCCAACATTGTCCACAAGGGCCCTGAAATCCAGTCTAAAATCCCACTTTGGCATAAAATAAGCCAAATGGGCCTAAAATCTTTGGAACCAAGATGCAGACAAACACCAGAACAAGCACGAGCATTAATACTGAGACAAACATCAGAAAGGAGACCGAGACCAGGACTGGGAACAGAACTGACACCAGAACTGAGACCAGCACCACTCCAGAACTGGAACTGAGACTGGGACCAAGACCAAGACTGGCCCCAGAATTTCCGCTGGGACCAAGACTGAGACCAGCACCGACACTGGGACGGGCACCAGGAGAGCTCCAGGACTGAGACTGAGAGCGGCACCGGCACCAGAACTGAGACTGGCACCGCTCCACGACTGGGTCTGACAGTGACATTGGCACTGGGAGCACTCTGGGATCCACACTGGCACCAGTACCAGCACTGGGACCGGAACCGCTCCGAGACTGAGACCAAAACTGAAAACGAAACTGGCACCAAGACTGGCACGCTATAGGACCGTGACTGAGCCTGAGACCAGAACCGCTCCGGGATCAGATTCAGACCGGGACCAGAATCAGCACCAGGAGCGCTCCAGGACTGCTCCAAACTGAGCCTGAGACCGGGACCAGGACAGAGACCGACACCGGGAGCGCTCTGGGACCTCCTTGTTCCCTGCAGGTTGTTTGGCTGCGCACCCACAAAGGACTGGGCAGGACTGGGAGGGACCCTGGGTGGGGCGGGACCGTTTCAGTTCACATGGTTCTGGTGCAGCCATCCCGGTCCATATGGTCCCAGTTTGTACAATCCCAGTCCATGGGATCCCAGTTTGTACAATCCCACTCTGCATGGCCCTGATCCATCTGGTCCCAGTCTGTGCAGTCCCAGTCTGGAGGATCCTAGTCTGCATGGTCCTGCATGGCTCAAACTGCCAGGATCTGGAATTCCAGTTCCTAGCCAGGAAAAGTTCTCCCTGTGCATCCTAGTTTGGTTCTGCAATTTGAGATTTCCCAGCCAAGGCACCCATTTATGTCACAGCTTTAGCATCCCGATCCTGTTTCCATTCCTATTCCCAATCCCTACCTTATTCCCGTTTTTATTCTCAATCTTCTTCCCGTTCCCCTTCCTAATGCCGTTCCCAGTCCTGTTCCTGGTCCTGATCCCGATCCCATTTCTATTCCCATTCCAATCCTATTCCCATTCCTGTTCCCAATCCCTATCGCATGCTCAATCCCTATCTCATTCCCATTCCAAATCCTATTCCTCTTCCCATTCCCAATCTCGTTCCCATTTCTGATTCCGATCTCATTCCCAATCCCGATCCCTTTCCCAATTCCAATCCCGTTCCCATTCCCAATCCCTCTTTCATTCCCATTCCCAATCCTGATCCCATTGCCTTTCCCAGTTCCAATCCCGTTCCCATTCCCTTTCCCAATCCTGTTCTCAATCCCCAATCCCAATCCTTGTCCCATTTTCAATCCTGATTTCATTCCCGTTTCTGATCCCTCAGACCGAGTCTCGTTCCTATTCCCAATCCCTAACCTGTTCCCAATCCCAAACCTGTTCTCGTTCCCAATCTCATCCCTGTTTCTGATCCCGATCTCATTTGCCATCTCGATCCCTTCCCAATCCTAATCACGTTCTCATTCCCAATCCCTAGTTCATTCCCAATCCTGATCATGTTCCCAATCCCGATCCTGCCGCTGTTTTCAGGGAATCATTTTGATCTCAGCCTCTACTCCAAACCTGGGGGAGGGTAAAAACCCCCCAAATCCTGGGGTCAAAACACCCCAAACCCCAAATTTGGGGTCAAAACCCCCAATCCCCAAATGTTGGGGTTTGAAATATTTGGGGTGTCGAACCCCTCTGATCCCCAGAATTTTGGGGTTAAAGCCCCTGATCCCCAAATTCTGAGGGTCAAACTCCCAAAACCCCAAACCCTCAGGGTGTCAATACCCCCCAAATCTCAAATTTTAGGATCGCCCACCCCTCACAGTTCTCAAACTCTGGGGTTAAACCCCCAAATTCCATAATTTGGTGTCCAACCCCCCCAAATCCCAAACTTTAGGACCAACACTCCCAAACCCCAAATCCTGAGGTGTAAAACACCCTTGACCCCAAATTTTAGGATCAAACCCCCTCAGACTCCAAACCTTGCAGTGTCAAACCCCCCGAATTCCAAAACTCTGCGGTTTGAAATATTTGGTGTGTCCAACTCCCTTGATCACAAAATTCTGGGGTCAGACGCCCTCATCCCAAACCCTGGGGTGTCAACCTCCCCAAACTTTAGGATCAAACCTCCCATATCCTCAAACTTTGGGGTCAAACCCACTTAACCCAAAACTCCCCTCCAAAACCACTCCACCCTGGAGGGGAATAACAGGGGTCATTTGGGATTTATTTGGGGTTGGTTTGGGATTGATTTGGGGTAGGGGCAGGTCCAGGTGCAATGCCTGCAGAGAGATCCTGGGTACAATGCTGCAGGTGGGAAAAACCCTAAAAACCCCTGGGGAGCCCAAAAAAGGGGATTTGCAGTGGAAAAGGAGATTTTGGGGTAAAACAGGAAAAAACTAGGATATAAAAATGAGATTTTGGGATGGAAAAGGAGAATTGGGGAGGAAAAAAGGGTTTCGGGTGAGGAATAGGGATTTGAGGTCAGGATTTCAGTGGGAAAGCGGGATTTTGGATTGAAAAAGGAGATTCTGGGTGGGGAAATAGAATTTTGGGGTGGGAAAAGGGGATTTTGAGTGGATAGGAAAGGATTTGGGGTGGGAAATGGGAATTTGGGGTGGGAAAAGAAGATTTTGGGGTGGGAAAAGGAATTTCGATGCACAAAAGATTTGGGGTGGGAAAAGGAGAATTTGGGGTCTGAAAACGACATTTGGGGTGCACAAAGAAGGATTTTGCAGTTGGAAAAAGGAGAATTGAAATTTAAAAAAAAGATTTGGGATAAAAAAAGGAGGGTTTGATCCGAGCTGAACTTACCTGGGGAGTGGGGGCAGCTGGGAGGTTTGGGGGCAGGGTCAGGACCATTTCTGGGGCAGTTTTCGGGATTTTTGGCAGTTTGGGGGCTGGTTTTGAGCGATTTTGGAATATTTTGGGAAAGCTTTTGAGGGCATTGTGGGAGTGGTTTGGAGGGATTTTAGGGGTGTTTCTATGGGATTTTGGGGTGTTTCTAGTTGATTTTGGGGCAGCCTGAAGCGATTTGGGGTGTTTTAGGGGCAGTTTTGGGGTACTGAGGGGCGGTTTGAGGCGTTTCTCTGGAATTTTGGGGTATTCCAGGCCTATTTTTTCGGGGTTTGGGGGTGTTTCAGGTGGGGTTTGGGGTCACTCTTTTGGCGAAGGAGATCTTCATGGCGTTGCTCTGGGATTTTGGGGTGTTTTGGGGTACTGAGGGGCAGTTTTGAGGCGTGTCTCAGGGATTTTGGGGTGCTGCTCTGGGATTTGGGATGTTTCAGGGCAGTTTGCCAAAGCCTCCCAAAACCACCTCAGACCCCTCAATTCCCTCAGACCCCCCAAAATCGCCCCAAAATCCATTCGGGACCCACTTCACACCCCTCACTTCCCCTCAGACCCCCAACTTCCCCCATGCCCTCCGGCTCCACCTCAGATACCCCAATTCCCCCCAAAGCTTCCCCAGACCCCTCAGTTCCCCCTCAGAGACCCTCAAAGCACCTCATTTCCCCGGCCCCACCTCGGACCCTCAATTCCCACAGAGCCCCCCACATCCATTCCAGACCCACCTCAGACCCTCAATTCCCCTCAGACCCCCTAAATCCCCCCATTTCTCCCCCAAAGCCTCCCCAAAAGCACCTCAGACTCCTCAATTCCCTCAGATTACCCCCAAATCCCCCATTTCCCCGGCCCTACCTCTCAGGTTCCTACACAGCCGATCTCCCGTCACGCCTCGTCCGCACGCTGGCCCCTCCCAGCCAATAGCGGCGCCTCTCCCGAGCCAACCAATCAGCGGCTCCCTCAGCAACACCCGCCTCCCCAGCGCGGGGTTCCTGGGGAGGTCCCAGGGTTGGTTTGGGGGTTCCTGGGGGTCCCAGCCCACCTGACCGGGCTCTGGGGGGTTTTTGGGGAGAGGGATCCGCCCCTCAGTTTGGGGGGGGTCTCCCACGGTGCCCCCTCCCCAAAAAGTCTCGAGGGTCCCTGGAAGTGGCTCCTGTTCCATCGGCCCGTGCCCCCCTGATCCAGGACGGGGCCCCAGTGAGTCTGGGGGGCTTCGGGGGCTAGGGGGCTGGTTTGGGGGGTTCTGAGGGGTTTTGGGGAGTCTGGGGGGATCTGGGGTGGGGCTCTGCAGAAACCCTAAAATCCCCCAAAACCCCCTGAAATCCCCTAAATCCCCCCAAATCCTCCCTAAATCTCCCTCCAAACCTCCCCCTAATCTCCCAAATTCCCCCAAAACCCCCAAAGATCTCCCAATATCCCTCGAAAATCCCCTGAAAACCCCAAAATCTCCCCTAAATTGCCCCAAAACCCCTCAAAATCCCTCCAACCCCCTCCAAAAATCCCCCTTGAAAAGCCCCAGAAAGTCCCCTGAAATTCCCCCAAATGCTTCCCCAAATCTTCCCCAAAATCACCAAAATCACCAAGAATTCTGAAATCCCCCAAAATCCCTCCCAAATCCTCCCCTAATCCCCCTGAAATCTCTCAAAAGATCCCCCTAAATCCCCCCAAAATCTCCTCAAAATCCTTTCCCCAGAACACCCCAAAACCCCTAAATTCTCCCCCAAACCTCCTCAAAATCCCCCAAAATTTTCATAAAACGCCCTCAAATTCCCCTCACACTCCCAAAATCCACCCCCAGACACCCCAAATCCCCCAAAACTCTCCAAAAATCCCCACCTTAGGACACGCCAAAAATCCACAAATTCTCCCTAAAACCCCGTCAAAATCCCCCAAATTTTCCTAACACCCCCCAAATTCCCAAAATCCCCTCAAAATCCCCCAAATCCGTCAAAATCTTTCCTAACCTCTCCCCAAAATCCCCCCCAGACACCCCAAATCCCTCTTGGGACACCCCCAAAATTCTCCCAAAACCCCCTCAAAATCTCCCCAAATTTTCCGAAATCCCCCAAAATCCATCCAAAATCCCCCAAAATTCCTGAAATCCCCCTAAAATCCCCCAAATCCTCCCAAGATCTCTCTGAAAACCCCAAATTCTCCTAAAATTCCCCTAAATCTCCCCCAAAATCCTGCTAAAATCCCCTCAAACCCCCAAGCCCCCTGAGCACATCTCCCCGTAGAGCTGCAGCCCTGGCCCGCCGTGTCCAGCAGAGCCCCCAGACCCAATGGGGCCGGGGGGTCCCAGCAGAGCCCCGGCCATGGCCAGGGCCACCAGCCCACACCCTGGGGGTGTGGGACTTGGGGGGCTCTGGGGAGGATCTAGCAGATCTGGGGGACTTCAGTGAACCCCAAAGCACTTTGGGGATCTTTGGGGCCTTTGAAGCACCTTTCGTGACTTTTAGGAGACTTCAGGAACCTAGGACCTGGGGAGATCTTGAGTGATCTAGAGATCTGAGCACCTTTGAGGAGAGCCTGGGGGCGACTCAAGTGGGCCTCCAGGAGGATCTTTGGGGCATTCCAGACTTTTGGGGCCTGGATGACGTTGTGAACCTTTTCAGGAGACTCAAGGATCTTTGAGGGAATCCCTTGGGGACTCTTGGGGGCTCTTAAAGCAACCCCATATGGAGATCTTGAGATCTAGTGATCTTGGGAGCTCTTTGGGAGGATCTTTGGGGAAGACTTGGGGGGTCTTTAAAGCACCTTGGGGAAGACTCTTTGGGGTGGCTTTGAGGGGGCTCCAGGGCTGCTCTGGGACTTCAGGATCTTGGGTGACTTTGGTGGACTCGGGAGGTGCTGGGGACTTCAGGAATCTCTGGGGAGATTTTATGCACCTTTGGGAGATCTTTGAGGATTCTAGGAGACTTTGGGAGATCTTGAGGACTTCAGTACTTACTCTCGGGGATCTTTGGAGGATCTTTAGGGCTGGAAGGATTTTGGGAGGCTTAGGGCACTCTTAGAGGAGATTTTGGGATTCTTCAGGGATTTTGAGGATTTTGGGAGATCTTTGGGGGTTTTGGGGGAATTTGGGAGATTTTGGGGATTTTGGGGAGATTTTGGGGAGGATTTTGGGGAGATTTTAGGATTTTCAGGGGTTTTGGGGGATTTTTAGGGTTTCTGCAGAGTCCCCCCGTCAGATCCCCCAGACTCCCCCAAACACCCTCTCCAGAACCCCCTAAAACTGCCCTCAGCTCCCCCGAAGCCCCCCAGACTCACTGGGCCTCGGCCCTGGATCAGGGGGCACGGGCCGGTGGAACAGGAGCCACTTCCAGGGACCTCGAGACTTTTTGGGAGGGGGCACTGTGGGAGACACCCCTCAAACTGAGGGGGGATCCCTCCCCCAAAACCCCCCAGAGCCCTGGTCAGGGTGGGCTGGGACCCCCAGGAACCCCAAACCAACCCTGGGGACCCCCCAAAATCTGCCCCTAGGCCCTCCCCATCCGAGAACCCCAAACCCCATCCAGGAACCCCAAATCAACCCTGGGGACTCCTCCCAAAGACTCCCTCAAGGACCCCCAAGACCCTCCCCCAAATGCCCCCCAGCCCTCCCAAGACCCCATTTTAGGACCCCCAGCCCCCCAAACCCCCGCTGGGCTCAAAACCCCCAGCCCCCTTTAGCTCCCCACCCCTCACCCCTCACCCTCGCCCCTCCCCACCTGTCCCTGCGCCACTCAGCAGCTCCCCGCAGCCCCTCGTCCTCTCCCCGGCCCTGCCCTCGCTCCCTGCAGCCTCCCTCAGCCCTGCCCGAGCCCGGGGAGGGCCGGGGAGGGCCGCCCTCTGCATGGCCGGCCCTGGGGCAGAGGGCGCCGCCCCGCCTGGCTTCTCATTGGCTGCAGCTGAGGCGGGTGTTGCTGAGGGAGCCGCTGATTGGTTGGTTTCGGGAGAGGCCAGCTATTGGCTGGGGAGGGGGCCACAGGCGGACGAGCGTGAGGGAGAGGGCTGTGCAGGGAAGCTGAGGTGGGGCCGGGGGGAAATGGGGGGATTTGGGGGGGAAACTGAGGGGAATTGAGCGGTCTGGGGTGCTTTTGGCGGGGGGGGCTTTGATGGGAAATAGGGAATCTGAGGTGGAGCCGTGGGGACATGGAGGAATTTGGGGGGAATCTGAGGGGAATTGAGGAGTCTGAGGTGCTTTTGGGGAGGCTTTGGGGGGAAATGGGGGGATTTAGGAAGGTCTGAGGGAAACTGAGGGGTGTGAGGTGGGTCTGGAATGGATTTGGGGGAATTTGGTGGGGTCTGAGGGAAATTGAGGAATCTGAGGGAAATTGAGGGGTCCGAGGTGGGTCTGGAATGGATGTGGGGGGCTCTGTAGGGAATTGAGGGGTCCCAGGTGGGGCCGGGTGGAAATGAGGTGCTTTGGGGGTCTCTGAGGGGAACTGAGGGTCTGGGGAAGCTTTGGGGGGAATTGGGGTATCTGAGGTGGGAGCCGGGGGACATGGGGAAAGCTGGGGGGGGGGTCTGAGGGAAGTGAGGGGTGTGAAGTGGGTCCCGAATGATTTGGGGGCGATTTGGGGGGTCTGAGGGGAATTGAGGGTCTGAGGTGCGTTTTGGGGAGGCTTTGGCAAAACTGCCCCAAAACACCCCCAAATCCCCAGAGCAACGCCCCAAAATCCCTGAGACACGCCTCAAAACTGCCCCTGAGTACCCCAAAACACCCCAAAATCCCCAGAGCAACGCCATGAAGATCTCCTTCGCCAAAAGTGACCCCAAACCCCTGAAACACCCCCAAACCCCGAAAAAATGGGCCTGGAATACCCCAAAATTCCAGAGAAACGCCTCAAAACCGCCCCTCAATACCCCCAAACTGCCCCAAAACACCCCCAAATCCCTTCAGGCTGCCCCAAAATCAACTAGAAACACCCCAAAATCCCATAGAAACACCCTAAAAATCCCTCCAAACCACCCCCAAAATCCCTCAAAGCTGCCCCCAAAATATTCCAAAATTGCTCAAACCAGCCCCAAACCACCAAAAATCCCCAGAAAACTGCCCCCAGAAATGGTCCTGACCCTGCCCCCAAACCTCCCAGCTGCCCCCCACTCCCCAGGTAAGTTCAGCTCGGACCAAATCCTCCTTTTTTTATCCCCAAATCTTTTTTAAAATCTCAAATCCTTCTTTTTTCCAACCCCCAAAATCCTTCTTTGTGCACTCCCAAATGTCCTTTTCAGACCCCTTTCACATTCTCCTTTTCCCCACCCTCAAATCTTTTATGCATCCCAAATCTCCTTTTCCCACCCCAAATCTCCTTTTTCCCACCCCAAATCCCTCTTTTCCCACCCCCAAAATCTCCTTTTTTCAATCCCCAAATCTCCCTTTTCCCATCTGAAATCCTGACCTCAAATCCTCAATCCCCACTCTAAACCCCTTTTTTCCTCCCCAAAATCTCCTTTTTCCATCCCCAAAATCTCATTTTTATATCCCAATTTCTTCCCCTTTTACCCCAAAATCTCCTTTTGCCACTGCAAATTCACTTTTAGAGTTTCCCAGGGTTTTTGTGGGTTCCCCAGGGTTTTGGGTTTTCCCACCCCCAGCATTGTACCCCAGGGTGTCTCTGCAGACATTGCATCTGGACCTGCCCCCACCCCAAATCAAGTCCCAAACCAACCCCCAAATAAACCCCCAAATGACCCTGCTGTGCCCCCCAGGGTGGAGTGGTTTGGAGGGAGTTTGGGGGTCAGGTGGGTTTGACCCCAAAGTTTGGGGGATGGGGAGGTTTTGATCCTAAAGTTTGGGGGGTTGACACCCCAGGGTTTGGGATCAGGGGTTTGACCCCAGAATTTTGGGATCGGGGGTTGGACACCCAAAATATTTCCAAACCCCTAGAGTTTGGGAATTGGGGAGTTTGACACCTCAAGGTTTGGAGTCTGAGGGGTTTTGATCCTAAAATTTTGGGGGTCAAGGGTGTTTACACCTCAGGATTTGGGGTTTGGGGGTGTTGGTCCCTAAAATTTGGGGATTTGGGAGGTTGGACACCAAAATTATGGGGATTTTGGGGGTTTTAACCCCCAGAGTTTGAGAACTGAGGGGGGTGGGCGATCCTAAAATTTTGAGATTTGGGGGTATTGACACCCCAGGGTTTTGGGGTTTTGGGGAAGTTTTGACCCCAGAATTTGGGGGATCAGGGTATCAAAATTTTGGGGATCAGAGGGGTTGGACACCCCAAATATTTCAAACCCCAGCATTTTGGGGATTGGGGGTTTTGATCCCAAATTTTGCATTTTGGGGAGGTTTGACCCCCATGATCCCAGTCTGCATGGTCCTGCATGGCTCACACTGCCAGGCTCTG
>JAPFBE010000981.1:0-17639 GCA_034336665.1 Luscinia megarhynchos | reverse complement strand
TTTGGGTGGGGAAACCTGAGGCACGGAGCGGGAAATGGAATGGGAATGATGATCAGGACTTCAACCTGACCGCTCTACGGTGAGCGGGGATTAATTAATTGGTTAATTAGTTCATTAATGGTGATGATTCCTTGGGTTGGGTTGAATTTTGGGTGGGGAAACTGAGGATGTCCCCTGGATGTCCCCTGGGTGCCATTGGGGTGTCCCCCAGGGTGTCCCCCGTGTTCCCCGGTGTCACCGCCCGTGCACCCCGTCCCACTGAAGACAGTCGGTGCCTTGGGAGGATTTTTGGGGTCGTGGGTGCCACTCGAGTGTCAAGCATGTGTGACATCGGGGTGTCTCTCGTGTGTCCCCTGGTGTCCCCTGTGTGACTTTGGGGTGTCCCCTGGGTGTCTCCAGAGTGTCCCTTGGGTGCCATCGGGTGTCCCCGTGTGTTCCGCAGTGTCAGCACCCCGTCCCGCAGAGTCGGTGCCTTGGGAGGATTTTGGGGTCCCTAGTGCCACCCGGCTGTCACATGTGTGACATTGGGGTGTCCCCGGGTGTCCCCTAGGTGTCCCATGTGTGACATCGGGGTGTCCCCTGGGTGTCCCCCGGTGTCACTGCCCGCCCGATCCCCGCAGAGTCGATACCTTGGGAGGATTTTGGGGTCCTGGTGCCACCCAGGTGTCCCTAGGTGTCCCTCGTGTGTCCCCCGTGTGTCCCCCGGTGTCACTGCCCAGTGCCGCTGCCAGAGGGAGGGTTTCTGGGGTCCTAGGTGTCCCCGATGTGTCCCCAGGGTGTCCCCGGTGTCACCGGCCGTCCCCGCAGAGTCCGGAGCTTGGGAGGGTTTTGGGGTCCTGGTGCCACCCGGGTGTCACATGTGTGACATTGGGGGTGTCCCCGTGTGTCCCCTGGGTGTCCCCGTGTTCCCCGGTGTCACCGCCCTCGTGCCCGTCCCCGCAGAGCCGGTACCTTGGGAGGATTTTGGGGTCCTGGGTGCCACCCGGGTGTCACATGTGTGACATCAGGGGTGTCCCTCAGGTGCCATCGGGCTGTCCCCGGGTGTCCCCCGTGTTCCCGAGTGACACCGCCCGTGCCACATCCCCACAGAGCCAGGTGCCTTGGGAGGGTTTTGGGGGTCCTGGGTGCCACCCGGGTGTCACATGTGTGACACGGGCTGTCCCCAGGTGTCCCCGTGTCCCCCCGGTGTCACCGGCCGTGCCCGTCCCCGCAGAGCCGGTGCCCAGCCCGCGGACGCGCAGCCAGCTGCTGGCCAGCACGCCCGAGTGGTGCAACCCTGACGCTGCAGTGCCAGGGCAGCGGCCGGGGGCGCCGTCCAGTGTCACCCTGGCGGCGCGACAGCCCTGGCCTGGGGCGAGCTGGGCGCGGGCTGGCACCGCCTGTCCCCCGACAGCACCACCCTGCGCGTGGCGCTGCCGCCCGCGGCCACCAGCAGCAGCTTCGCGTGCACCGTGAGCAACCCCCGCGGAGCGTCAGGGAGAACGCGGTTCGAGCTGCAGGAGCTGTGCCGCGCCGCAGAGTACCGGGGGCACGGGGGCACGGGCACGGGGACACGGACACGGACACAGGGCACGGGTGGGGGCCCCGCACGGGGCACGGACACGGGGAGCACGGGTGGGGCGGGGGGGGCACTGCAGGGGCACTGGGGGGGTGGCATGATGGCGGTGACACTGGGAGTGGAGTGCGGCACTGGGGGTGACACTGAGGTGACACGGCTCAGGGTGGCACTGAGGGGTGACACTTGGAGTGGCACTGCGGGTGGCACTCGCAGGGGGGCCACTGGAAGTGGCACTGAGATGGGGAGTAGGGTGACACTGGAAGTGCCACTGGGGGGTGGCAGTGGGGGGTGACATGGTGAGGGTGGCACTGAGGGGGACACAGGGCACGGGGGCACGGCTGGGGCGAGGGGGGCAGGGGGATGGGGGTAGGAGTGACACTGGGGGTGGCACTGCGGGGGGCACTGGGGGTGGCACTGGGAGGCCGAGGCTGGGTGGCACTGGGGGGTGACATGGTGAGGGTGACACTGGGGGCCCGAGGCTGGGTGGCACTGGGGGTGGCACCACATGGCACTGGGATGGGAGTAGGGTGACACTGGGAGTGGCACTGAGGGGGAGCACGGGGATGGGGCACGGGTGGCACTTCCGGGGGCACTGGGGGTGGCACTACATGGCACTGGGATGGGGGTAGAGTGACACTGGGAGTGGCACTGGGGGTGGCACTGGGGGCCGAGGCTGGGTAGCACTGGAGGTGGCACTGAGATAGCACTGGGATGAGGGTAGGGTGACACTGGGACCAAGACTGGGTGGCACTGGGGGTGACACTGCGGGGGGGCACTGGCGGTGGCACTGGGATGGGGGGTAGGGTGACACTGAGGGGTGGCACTGGCGATGGTACTGGGGGTGGCATGGTGGCGGTGACACTGAGAGTGGCACTGGGGATGGCACAGGGACTGAGGCTGGGTGGCACTGGGGTGACACTGGAGGTGACACGGCTCAGGGTGGCACTGGGGAGTGACCCTTGGAGTGGCACTGCAGCGGTGGCACTGCAGGGGCCACTGGGGGTGGCACTGAGATGGGGGGTAGAGGTGACACTGGAAGTGCCACTGGGGGTGGCAGTGGGGGTGACATGGTGAGGGGTGGCACTGAGGGGGACCACGCTTGACACGGAGGCACGGCTGGGGCTGAGGGAGCACGGGGATGGGAGTAGGGTGACACTGGGGGGGTGGCACTGCGGGGGCACTGGGGGTGGCACTGGGGCGAGGCTGGGTGGCACTGGGGGTGACAATGGAGGTGACACAGCTCAGGGTGGCACTGTGGGTGGCACTGTGGGGTGTCATGGTGAGGGTGACACTGGGGCCGAGGCTGGAGTGGCACTGGGGGTGGCACTACACGGCACTGGGATGGGGGTAGAGTGACACTGGGGGTGGCACTGAGGGGGGGCACGGGGATGGGCAGGGTGGCACTGGGGGTGACATGGTGAGGGTGGCACTGGTGAGGGTGACACTGGGGCCCGAGGCTGGGTGGCAGCAGGATGGGGGTGACACTGCGGGGGGCACTGAGATAGCACTGGGATGGGAGGTACAGTGACACTGGGGTGGCACTGAGGAGGGAGCAGAGTGGCATTGGGACCAAGGCTGGGGTGACACTGGGAGTGGCACTGGAGGTTACACAGCTCAGGGTGGCACTGGGGGTGACACTGGGGGTGGCACTGGGACCCAGGCTGGGTGGCACTGGGGGTGGCACTGGTGGTGGCACTGGGGGTGGTATTGGGATGAGGGTAGGGTGACACTGAGGGTGGCACTGGGGGCGCATTGAGGGTGACGCCAGGACTGGGGCAGGGTGACACTGGGGGTGGCACTGGGGCTGACATGGTGAGGGTGACACTGGGGGTAACACACTGAGGGTGACACTGATGGTGACACTCAGAGTGTCACTGCCCTGTCCCCGATGTCCCCGCCCCCCAGGTGACACTCACAGTGACACAGTGTCACTGCCTGTCCCCACGTCCCCGCTGTCCCCCAGGTGGGACTGACAATGTCCCTGTCGGTGTCTCTCCCTGTCCCGATGTCCCCCAGGTGACACTGACAGTGACACTGACAGTGACACGGTGTGACTGACGCTGTCCCCTGTCCCCAGGTGGCACAGACGGTGGCACTGACAATGTCCCTGTCGGTGTCCCTGCCTGTCCCCTGTCCCCAGGTGGCACTGACAGTGGCACTCACAGTGACACGCTGTGACTGACGCTGTCCCCATGTCCCCAGCGGCACTGACAGTGTCCCTGTTGGTGTCACTGCCTGTCCCCATGTCCCCAGGTGACACTGACAGTGACACGGTGTGACTGACGCTGTCCCCTGTCCGCAGGCGGCACTGACGGTGACACGGTGGCACTGACAGTGTTCCCCTGTCCCCAGGCGGCACTGACTGTCGCTGTCCCTGCCTGTCCCCTGTCCCCAGGTGACACTGACGGTGACACTCACAGTGACACGGTGTGACTGATGCTGTCCCCCTGTCCCCAGGCAGCGCAGCCGGTGACACAGTGCACTGACAGTGTTCCCCTGTCCCCAGCGGTGGCACTGACGGTGACACGCTGTCCCCGCCTGTCCCCCTGTCCGCAGGCGGCACTCGACAGTGACACTCACAGTGACACGGTGTGACTGACGCTGTCCCCTGTCCCCAGCGGTGACACTGACAGTGACACTCACAGTGACACTGACGGTGACACGCTGTCCCCGCCTGTCCCCCTGTCCGCAGGCGGCACTGACAGTGACACTCACAGTGACACGGTGTGACTGACGCTGTCCCCTGTCCCCAGCGGTGGCACTGACGGTGACACGCTGTCCCCGCCTGTCCCCTGTCCGCAGGCGGCCCCTCGGCGCTCTCCACCTCGGGCTACGTGCTGCTCTCGCTCATCCTGGTCGCCGTCAGCCTCGGCGGCGCCTTCTGGTGCTGGCGGCTCAACAGCGCCAAGGCGGCGGCGGCGGGTGCGTCCCAGGGCACCGTCCGTCCCGTCCTCTGCTCCCTGCTCGCCTGGCTCCCCATCCCCCTTTTCCCCATTTTCCCATTGTCCCATTGTCCCATTTTCCCATTTTCCCATTGCCCTGTTTCCCCTTTTTTCCCATTGTCCTGTTTCCTGTTTTCTTTGTTTCCCCATTTTCCCATTTCCCAGCTTTACTCATTTTCCTCTTCTCCCATTTCCCCCATTTTCCCATTGTCCCATTGTCCTGTTTCCCCATTTTCCCCATTTTCCTGTTTTCTTGTTTCCCCATTTTCCCCATTTTCCTGTTTTCTTGTTTCCCCATTTCCCCCATTTTCTGGTTTCCCATTTTCCGGTTTCCCATTTTCCCATTTCCTCATTGCTCCCTGTTTCCTGTTCGCCTGGCTTCCCATTTCCCCCTTTTCCCCATTTTCCCATTTTCCCATTTTCCCATTGTCCCATTGTCCCATTTTCCCATTGTCCTGTTTCCCCGTTTTCTTGTTTTCTTGTTTCCCCATTCCCCCGTTTTCCTATTTTCTTGTTTTCCCCTTTTCCCCCATTTTCTGGTTTCCCCATTTTCCCATTTCCCAGCTTTACTCGTTTTCCTCTTCTCCCATTTTCCCATTTTCCCATTGTCCTGTTTCCCCATTTTCCTGTTTTTTTGTTTCCCCTTTCCCCCTATTTTCTGGTTTCCCATTTTCCCCTTTCCCAGCTTTACTCATTTTCCTCTTCTCCTGTTTTCCCATTTTCCTGTTGTTCCATTTTCCCAGTTTCACTAGTTTCCCATTTCCCCCTTTTTCCTGTTGTCCTGTTCACCTATTTTCCAATTTTCCCATTTTCCTGTTTTTCCCATTTCCCACTTTCCCATTTCTCCATTTTCCTCCTTTTTCTTGTTTTCCCATCTCCCCAATTTCCCCTGTATTTTTCCCCCCTCTTGCCTGTTTTTTTCCCCTAATTTTCCCTGGAATTTCCCCCCAATTTCCCCTGTATTTTTCCCCACTCTTGCCTGGTTTTTTTCCCTAATTTTCCCTGGAATTTTTCCTCAATTTCCCCCGGATTTTTTCCCATTTTCCCGGTATTTTTTCCCCATTTTCCCTGTTTTCTTGTCCCCCATTTTCCTGTTTTATTTTCCCCCATTTCCCTGCATTTTTCTTCATTTGCCCAGAGTTTTTTCCCCCCATTTTCCCTGTATTTTTTTCCCATTTTCCCTGGAATTCTTCCGCAATTTCTCCTGTATTTTTCCCCACTCTTGCCTAGTTTTTTCCCCCAGTTTTCCCTGGAATATTTCCCCAATTTCCCCTCTATTTTTTTCCCATTTTCCCGGGAATTTTTTCCCCATTTCCCCGGGAATTTTTCCCATTTTCCCTGGATTTTTTCCCCAATTTCCCCTGTATATTTCCCTCCTCTTGCCTGTTTTTTAACCCAAATTTCCCCTGGATTTTTTTCCCATTTTCCCTGCAATTTTTCCCCATTTTCCCTGTAATTTTTCCCCAATTCCCCCTCTATTTTTTCCCATTTTCCCTGTAATTTTCCCCCATTTTCCCTGTAATTTTCCCCCATTTTCCCGGGAATTTTTCCCCATTTTCCCGGGAATTTTTCCCCATTTTCCCGGGAATTTTTCCCATTTTCCCTGGATTTTTCCCCCCGCAGCCGCCACGCCCACGGCGCCGCCCGAGGAGAGCCCCGGCGAGCCGCAGTTCAGCGACATCGTCTGCAGGAGCCCCCCCGAGGGCAACGACCAGGTGGGGACCCCAAAACCCGCGGGGGTCCCCCAAAAAAACCGAAAAAAAAATGAGGGAATCCCAAAAGAATGAGAGAAATCCCAAAAAAAGCAACCAGAAATCAAAAAAAAAAAAAACAAAAAAACAAAAAAACCAAAAAAAAACCAAAGGAAATCTTCAAGTCACGGGGCGCCCCAAAAATTGAGGGGGTCCCCAAAAAAAACCAAAAATTGTGGGAGTCCCAAAAATCCATGGGATCCCAAAAAAATGCAGGAAATCCCAAAAAGTTCAGGAGTCCCAAGAACTGCGGGAGTCCCCAAAAATGGGAGGGATCCCAAAAATCGGGAGGGACCCCAAAAATCAGGAGGTACCTAAAAAATTGGGAGGGAAACCCCCAAAAAAAACAACAGATCCCAAAAAATCACAGGAAATCCCAAAAACCTCAAAAAACGGGAGAGATTCCAAAAATCTGCGGGGGTCCCCCAAAATTGCGAGAATCCCAAAAACCTCGGGAACCCCAAAAACTGGAAGGGACCCCAAAAACCTCAGGAACCCCAAAAATCGGGAGGGACCCCAAAAAATGGGAGGGGACCCCAAAATCTGCGGATTTTGGAGGATTTGGGGTGGTCCCTCAGCATCTCTCCCCAAATTTCACCCCCGCAGGGTCCCAGCCCCCCCGAGGCCCCCCAGGAACCCCAAAAATCGGAGAGCAGCCCCCCAAAAAGCCCCAAAACCTCCCCGGGGGGCGAGGAGCAGGGGCAGAGAGCCCCGGAGGACACGGCCGAGGAGGTGACTTAGGTGAGGGGACCCCAAAATCGGGGACTGGGGGGACCCCAAAATCGGCGTTAGAGGGGTGGGAACGGGAGGGTTGTCCCTAAAAACGGGACCCCAAAACACGCGGGGCTAAAGGGTTGGGGTGACCCCAAAAATTGGGATCAACCCGGACCCAAAAATTTGGATTAAAAGGGGGTGGGGAGGGGGGGCTGTTCCTAAAAACGGGACCCCAAAAAACGTGGGGTTAAAGGGTTGGGGTGACCCTCAAAATTGGGAATTTTGTGGAATTCCCAGGTCCCAAAAAACGTGGGGTTAAAGGGTTGGGGTGACCCTAAAAACGGGAATTTTGTGGGGGCACACGAGACCCCAAAATTGGGATTAAAGGGTTGGGGAAAGGGAATCTGTCCCCAAAAACGGGACCCCAAAAAATGTGGGGTTAAAGGGTTGGGGTGACCCCCAAAATTGGGAATTTTGTGGAACCCCCAGACCCCAAAATTGGGATTAAAGGATTGGGGGGAGGAGGAACGACCCCAAAAATGGGATTTAGGGGTTGGGGACCCCAAAAATGGGATTAAAAGGTTGGAATGACCCCAAAAATTGGTTTAAAGGGTTCGGGGGGGTTGGAACGACCCCAAAATTTGGATTTTGGGGTTGGGGGGGCTGCCCCTACAACCGGGACCGGGGTCTCCTCCTTTTTTTGGGGACCCCCGACCCCCCAAAAATCCCCCGCAGGCCCCGCAGCGCCGGGAGCTCCTGGAAGGGCTGAGCAGCGTCGTGTGCCAAACCCCGACCCCAAATCCCGCCCCAAAACCCGCCTGGGACTCTTTGGGGGAGGGGGATCCCGGTCAGAGCGGCGGGGGTGGGATTTTGGGGGGTCCCTGCGGGATTTTGGGGGGCCCCGCATGTTTTGGGGTCAGGGAATCCCCACAAACCCCAATTTCCCCAGCCCGACCCCAAAATCTTCGGGTTTCCCCAATTCACTGCCTGAGATTTTGGGGAGGGGATCCCGATCAGAAGTGACGGGGGTGGGATTTTGGGGGGTCCCTGCGGGATTTTGGGGGGTCCCCTGCGGGATTTTGGGGGTCCCCGCATGTTTTGGGGTGTGAAGATCCCCTCGGCTCCACAAACGGACAAATTTCACTTTTCCCGACCCCAAAATCTTCGGGTTTCTCCCCAATTCACTGCCTGAGATATTTTTTGGGGGAGGGGGATCCAGGCCGGGGGTCTCTGGGTGCTCCCCGGGAATTTTGGGGTGTCTCTGATTGGTCCCCGCATGTTTTGGGGGTCACAGAATCCTCTCAACCCCACAAACCCGAATTTCCCCAGCCCGACCCCAAAATCTTTCAGCGTTTCTCCCCAATTCACTGCCTGAGATATTTTTGGGGAGGGGGATCCAGGCCGGGGGTCTCTGGGCGATCCCGGGGAATTTTGGGGGGTCCCTGGGGTGTCCCCCCCTGAATTTTGGGGGATCCCTGCATGACCCTCGGAGAACTTTGAGGAGTCCCCGATAATTTTAGGGGGGTCCCCGAGTGTTCCCCAGGGAATTTTAGGGGGTCCCTGAGAATTTTTGGGGTGTCCCCGGATGATCCCTTGGGTGCTCCCCGGGAATTTTGGGTGCCCCGGGGGAATTTTTGGGGGGTCTCTGGGTGATCCCTGATGGGTCCCCGGGAATTTTGGGGGGTCCCTGGGTGCTCCCTGGAATTTCGGGGGCCCCGGATTGATCCCTGGGAATTTTGGGGGTCCCCGAATAATCCCCAGAGAATTTTGGGGGGTCCCCGATTGGTCCCCGAATTTTGGGAGGGTCCCTGGGTGATCCCTGATTGGTCCCCGGGGAATTTTAGGGGGTCCCTGGATGATACCCAGGAATTTTGGGGAGTCCCTGATTGGTCCCCACGTGTTTTGGGGGGTCCCTGATTGGTCCCAGGGAATTTTGGGAGGTCCCCGAATAATCCCCGGGAATTTTGGGGGGTCCCTGGGTGCTCCCCAGGAATTTTGGGGGTCCCTGGGTGATCCCCAGAGAATTTTTAGGGGGTCCCTGATTGGTCCCCGGAATTTTGGGGGGTTCCCCGGAAATTTTGGGGGGTCCCTGGGTGATCCCTGGGGAATATTGGAGGGTCCCCGAATAATCCCCAGGAATTTTGGGGGTCCCTGGATGATCCCCAGGGAATTTTAGTCCCTGGGTGATCCCTGATTGGTCCCCGGGAATTTTGGGGGGTCCCTGATTGGTCCCAGGGAATTTTGGGAGGTCCCCGAATAATCCCCGGGAATTTTAGGGGGTCCCTGGGTGATCCCTGATTGGTCCCCGGGAATTTTGGGGGGTCCCCGGGTGCTCCCCGGGAATTTTGGGATGCTCCGGGATGGGGGAAATTTGGGAATTCCGCCCCTCCCCAGGGGTTGGGGACACAGCCAGGCAGCCCTCCCCTCCCCCGCCCCTTCTGTCGCCGCTGTCGCGACAGAGGGGGCGTGTCCAACGCCCCTCCCCACCTCCACTGCCGTGTAAATAACCGCGAATAAATGTTGGTGACGTTTGTGGCTGGTTTGGGGTGATTTTGGGGTGATTTGGAGGGATTTTGGGGGGTTTTGGGGGATTTTGGGGCTGGTTTTGGGGTAATTAGGGGGATTTTCGGGAGTTTAGGGGTTGTTTTTGGGGTGATTTCAGGGTGTTTTGGAAAGTTTTGGGGAAGTTTTGGGGGTGTTTTGGGGGCTGGATTTGGGGATTTTCAGGGGAGTTTAGGGGTTGGTTTTTGGGGTGATTTTGGGGGTGATTTGGGGGGATTTTCGGAGTTTTGGGGTTGGTTTTGGGGTGTTTGGAGCTGATTTTGGGGTGATTTGGGGGATTTTTGGGAGTTTTGGGGTTGGTTTTTGGGGTGTTTTCGGGTGTTTTGGGGCTGGTTTTGGGGGAGTTTTTTGGTTGTTTGGGGTTGGATTTGGGGTGATTTCGGGTTGTTTTGGGATATTTCTGGGTGTTTTGGAGAATTTTGGGGTTGGTTTTGGGGTGATTTTGGGGTGATTTGGGGAGTTTTGGGACGATTTCGGGATTTTTGGGGAGTTTTGGGGCTGGTTTTGGGGAGTTTTTGGTTGTTTGGGGTTGGATTTGGGGTGATTTTGGGTTGTTTTGGGATATTTCTGGGTGTTTTGGGGATTTTTGGGGTTGGTTCTGGGGCTGTTTTGGGGCTGGATTTCAGGTGATTTCGGGAGTTTTGGAGGCTGTTTTGGGGCTGGATTTGGGGAGTTTAGGGCTGTTTTGGGCTGTTCTCAGCCTGTTTTAAATCTGGGTTTTTCAGGATTTTGGGCCTGGTTTAGACCTGGGTTTGGTTCAGTTTTGAGCTGGTTTAGCTCTGGTTTAGCTCCATCCTGACCCATTCTCACTCTGATTTTGAGACCTGTTCGATTTTGATTTTTGACCCATTTTTGGCCCATTTTATCCCTGGTTTTGTGCAGGTTTAGCTCCATCCCGACTCGGTTTCACTCCATTTTTCAGGCCCTGTTTAATTCTGATTTTTGACCCATTTTTGGGCTGGTTTATCTCTGTTTCAGCTCTATTTTACTCCACCCCAACCCGTTTTTGCTGTTTTTTAGACCCTTTCTGGCTCTGATTTTTGGGCTGGTTTGGCTCTGGTTTAGCTCATCCCAACCCATTTTCATTCTGTTTTTAAAACCCTGTTTGATTCTGGTGTTCAGCCTGTTTTTTGTCTGTTTTGAGCCATTTTTGTGCAGTTTTAGCTCCATCCTGACTTGTTTTCACTCTGTTTTTCAGGCCCTGTCTGATTTTGATTTTTGGCTGTTATATCTCCGGTTTTGTGCAGTTTTATTTGATTTTGATTTTGGGCCCGTTTTATCTCTGATTTTTTGTGCAGTTTTCTTTGATTTTGATTTTTGGCTGTTTTATCTCCGGTTTGGTGCAGTTTTATTTGATTTTGATTTTGGGCCCGTTTTATATCCGGTTTTGTGCAGTTTTATTTGATTTTGATTTTTGGCTGTTTTATCTCCGGTTTTGTGCAGTTTTAGCTCCATCCCGCCGGTTTTTCCCCGTTTTTAGCCCGGTTTTCCCCGTTTTTATCCCGGTTTTTCCCGGTCTTCCCTGTTTTTATCCCGTTTTTAGCCCGTTTTCCCCGTTTTTAGCCCAGTTTTTAGCCCGTTTTCCCCCGTTTTTAGCCCGTTTTTAGCCCAATTTTTAGCCCGTTTTCCCCGTTTTTAGCCCGTTTTTCCCCGTTTTTAGCCCAGTTTTCCCCGTTTTTCCCCGTTTCCCCCCGTTTTTAGCCCGGTTTTCCCCGTTTTTCCCCCGTTTTTAGCCCGGTTTTCCCAGTTTTTGCCCGGTTTTCCCCGATTTTAGCCCGGTTTTCCCAGTTTTCGCCCGTTTTTCCCCGTTTTTCCCCCGTTCCCCCGTTTTTTCCCCGTTTCCCCCCGTTTTTAGCCCGGTTTTCCTCGGTTTTCCCCGTTTTCAGCCCCGTTTGTTCGTGAGGGAGGGGGCGTTTCCGCGCGCGCGCTTCCTGCTCATCCCCTCCCCCCCCATTCCCGGGACCGGAAGCGGAAGCGCGTGGGCGCGCGCTGCCCGGAAGCGCGTGGGCGGCGGCGGCGGTTCCGGTTCCGGCGGCGGCGGCGGGCGGCGGCGCGGGGGAGGCACCGGGAGGAGGAGGAGGAGGAGAAGAAGAAGAAAAGGAGGAGAACAAGAAGGAAGCGGCGGCGCCACCGCCGAGAGCGACAGCGGGAGAAGCGGCGCCGCCAGCAGAGCGAACCCTCTCCCCCCCCGCCCCGCAGAACCGGGGAACGATCCGCCCCCTCCCTCCCCGCTTCCCTCCTCCCTTCCTCCCGTTCCTCCTCCTCCTCCTGCTGCTGCTCCCGGAACCGCCTCGTTGCTTCCCGGCCGCGCCGCCCCGCAGGTGCGTTGTGGGGGGAACGCGGGGGGCGATGCGGGGTTTGGGGGGGGAAATACTCCACCACTACCGGGAATTAATTAGTTACCGGAGGGGCTGGCGGGTTCGGAATAAACAGAATCCCCCCCAGAGGCGGAACGGGGGGTGAAGTGCGGGGCTGGAGGCGGGGGCAGCTCCGGCGAGCCCCCGTTAAGCGGGGGGTCCCGGTTACCGGAGCGCGGAGCGAGGGCGGCCCTGGGGGGCGGGGGATCAGCCCAAGCCCCTCCGCGGGCGGGGGCGGAGTGAGCAGCGATCCCCGGCAGCCGCTGGGGGCGGTGGGTGGGTGGGTGGGGGGCGGCAGGGGGAGGAACGCGAGGATGGGATCGGGAACCGGGAAAGCGGCGGCGGGCCCGCGGGGCGGGGAGGCCGCAGGGAGCGGCACCGCCCGGGGCTGGGGCGGCAGCGGGGCCGGGACAGGCCGGGACAGGCCGGGCGGGGAGAGGGAGGAGGGAGAGGAGAGAGAGGGAGAGCCCCGAGCCCCCGGCCCCTGCCGCCCTGGCGCCTGCCCGCTCCCGCCCGGCGGCCATTTGGGGCCTTTGAAGCTTCTCCGGGGCTGCGGGGAACCGGCGTGGGAGCGGGCGCGGGGGTGGGGCTGGGGGGGCGGGGGGCTGCGTGCTCTTACCGGGGGTCTCCCGGTTCATCCCGGGGGTCTGCGGGCTCTTACCGGGGGTCTCCCGGTTCATCCCGGGGGTCTGCGGGCTCTTACCGGGGGTCTCCGGTTCGTCCCGGGTGGTCTGCGGGCTCTTACCGGGCGTCTGCGGGCTCTTACCGGGGGTCTCCCGGTTCGTCCCGGGTGGTCTGGTGGGCTCTTACCGGGCGTCTGCGGGCTCTTACCGGGCGTCTGCGGGCTCTTACCGGGGGTCTCCGGTTCGTCCCGGGGGTCTGCGGGCTCTTACCGGGGGTCTGCGGGCTCTTACCGGGAGTCTCCGGTTCATCCCGAGGGTCTGCGGTTCCTTCCTGGGGGTCTCCGCTTGGTCTCGAGGGTCTCCAGTTCGAGCCGGGGGTCTCCGGTTAATGTTGGGGGTCTCCCGGTTCATCCCGGTGGTCTCCAGTTGATGTTGAGGGTCTCCGGTGCATCCCGGGGGTCTGCAGGCGCTGCTGGGCGTCTCTGGTTAATCTCGGGGGTCTCCGGTTGGTCTCGGGGGTCTCCGGTTGGTCTCGGGGGTCTCTGGTTGATCCCGAGGGTTTCCCGGTTCTTCCTGGGGGTCTCCAATTCATCCCGGGGGTCTCGGGTTCATCCCGGGGGTCTCCAGTTAATCTTGGGGGGTCTGTGGTCGTTCCTGGGGGTCTCCAGATCATCCCGAGGGTCTCAGGTCCCTCCTGGGGGTCTCTGGTTAATTTTGGGGGTCTCAGATCCATCCTCCATCCTGAGGGTCTCTGATTCTTCCTGAGGGTCTGGGGTCCCTCCTGGGGGTCTGTGGTTAATTTTGGGGGTCTCTGGTTAATCCTGGGGGTCTCGAGTCCATCCTGAGATCTCTGATCCTTCCCAGAATCTCCTTTAATTCCCCATCCCAGAAATCTTTAATTCCCCATCCCAGAAATCTTTAATTCCCCATCCCAGAAATCTTTAATTCCCCATCCCAGAAATCTTTAATTCCCCATCCCAGAAATCTTTAATTCCCCACCCCAGAAATCTTTAATTCTGAACCCCAGAAATCTTTTAATTCTGAACCCCAGAAATCTTTAATTCTGAACCCCAGAAATCTTTAATTCCCCACCCCAGAAATCTTTAATTTCCCATCCCAGAAATCTTTAATTCCCACCCCAGAAATCTTTAATTCGAACCCCAGAAATCTTTAATTCCCACCCCAGAAATCTTTAATTCCCCACCCCAGAAATCTTTAATTCCCCACCCCAGAAATCTTTAATTCCCCACCCCAGAAATCTTTAACTCCCACCCCAGAAATCTTTAACTCCCACCCCAGAAATCTTTAACTCCCACCCCAGAAATCTTTAACTCCCACCCCAGAAATCTTTAATTCCCCACCCCAGAAATCTTTAATTCCCCACCCCAGAAATCTTTAATTTCCACCCCAGAAATCTTTAATTCCCAACCCCAAAAATCTTTAATTCCCCACCCCAGAAATCTTTAATTTCCACCCCAGAAATCTTTAATTCCCCACCCCAAAAATCTTTAATTCCCCACCCCAGAAATCTTTAATTTCCCATCCCAGAAATCTTTAATTCCCACCCCAGAAATCTTTAATTCTGAACCCCAGAAATCTTTAATTCCCATCCCAGAAATCTTTAATTCTGAACCCCAGAAATCTTTAATTCTGAACCCCAGAAATCTTTAATTCCCACCCCAGAAATCTTTAATTCCCACCCCAGAAATCTTTAATTCTGAACCCCCAGAAATCTTTAATTCTGAACCCCAGAAATCTTTAATTCCCACCCCAGAAATCTTTAATTCCCATCCCAGAAATCTTTAATTCTGAACCCCAGAAATCTTTAATTCCCACCCCAGAAATCTTTAATTCCCACCCCAGAAATCTTTAATTCCCCATCCCAGAAATCTTTAATTCTGAACCCCAGAAATCTTTAATTCCCACCCCAGAAATCTTTAATTCCCACCCCAGAAATCTTTAATTCCCACCCCAGAAATCTTTAATTCTGAACCCCAGAAATCTTTAATTTCCCATCCCAGAAATCTTTAATTCCCATCCCAGAATCTCCTATTTTCCCTCATTTTCCCCCTTCCCCCTTTTACTTCCCATTTTTTCTCTTTTTTATTCCCCTTTTTCCTCCTTTAATTTTCCCATTTTATCCCTTTTTCCACTTTTTCCCCCATTTTCTCCCCCATTTCCTCCTCCCATTTTCTCTCCATTTTTCCCCCATTTTTCCCAGTTTCCCCATTTTCTCCCCATTTCCCCCATTTTCTCTCCATTTTTCCCCCATTTTTCCCATTTTCCCCACATTTTTCCCCCTCACATTTTCTTCCCATTTTCCCCCTATTTTCCCCCATTTTTTTCCAATTTTTTCCCTATTTTTTTCCCCCATTTTCCCTCCCCCCTTCCCCTGGCACATCTGGCTGAGCTCCCAGCTGTGGATTTTGGCAGCAGAACCTGTCTGGGAACTGAGCAGGGTTTGTTTTGTCTCCTTCCTGGAATTCCAGGCAGGAAATTTCCCTTTTTTTTATTTTTCCCCTTTTTTCCCCCCTTTTTTTTTCTTTCCTTTTTTTCTCTTTTTCCCTTTTCCCCCTTCTTTTCCCCCCCCTTTTTTTCCTCATTATTTTTTTCCCTTAACTTTCCCCTTTAATTCCTCCCCCTTTTTTTCACCTTTTTTTCTCTTTTTATTTTTTCTTTTTTCCCTTTTTTCCCTTTTCCCCTCTTTTTATTTTCCTTTTTTTTTCCTTATTTTCCTTTCCTTTTTCCATTTTTCCCCCTATTCCCCCTTTTTTTTTCCCTTTTTTTCCTCCTATTTCCTCCCCATTTTTTTCTCCTCCTAATTTCCCTATTTCCCCCCCTTTTTTTTCCCCCCAAATAAACCATTCTTTCCCCTCTCCCTCCCACAGGAGGCAGAAAATGAAAGCCGGCTGCAGCATCGTGGACAAGCCTGAAGGAGGAGGGGGTGAGGAATTCCAGAGGCTTTTCCCTGCTTTTTGAAATTTTTTGGATAAAAATATTTCCTGGGAATATTCATCACTCCTCTCCCAAAATTTCCCAGTCCCTGGTTGGGGGAAAAAAAAGAGGGTGGAGGTTGTGGGTTTAAAATTCAAATTATTCTCTCCTTTTTTTTTTTTTTTTGGATATGGGATTTGTGTCCTGGCAGGAATGTGGGTGGCACTGGGAAAAAAAAGGAATTTTTCCCATCTCAAACTGGGATTTAATGTTTAATTTTAATTTTTTTGCCTGAATTACATCCCTGGAATTTTGAGTGGAATTTTGGATGGAATTCCAGGCAGGTTTTACCAATTTTTGGTGGTTTTTAGTGGGGTTTTTTTTGTATTTTGGGATGGATTTTCCAAAGAAAATGTGACTGATAAGAGACAGAAATGAGGAGATGGATGGGAAATCTGGATTTTCCTGCTCCCACATGGAATATTGAATTCTACCCAAGTTTTACCAAATTTTGCTAGATTTTAGTGGTTTTTTTAGAGGTTTTTTTGGTGTTTTAGATGCATTTTTTTAAAGGAAAATGTGGCTGATAGGAATCAGAAATGGAGAGATGGATGGGAAATCTGGATTTCTCTGCTCCCACATGGAATATTGAATTCCACCCAAGTTTTACCATTTTTTGGGTGTATTTTAGTGTTTTTGGTGGTTTTGGATGGACTTACCAAGGATAATGTGGCTGATAGGAATCAGAAATGAGGAGATGGATGAGAAATCTGGATTTTCCTACTCCCACATGAAATATTGAATTCTGTCCAAGTTTTACCGATTTTTACTGGGTTTTCCTCATTTTTTGTGTGGTTTTGGTTTTTGATGGATTTTCCACTAAAAACATGGATTTTAGGAATCAGAAATGAGGAGATGGTTGGAAAATCTGGATTTCTCTGCTCCCACATGGAACACTGAACAGAATTCCATTTCCTACCTTAACAAACCCCACGCTTTTCCCAAAATAACATTTTTCTCCCCAAAAATGACATTTTTTCCCCATTTTTTGCCCCCAAGGCTACCATTTCCCAGAGTGGGCTTACAAGACAGAGTCGAGCCCGGGCTCGAGGCAGATCCAGCTGTGGCACTTCATCCTGGAGCTGCTGCAGAAGGGGCAGTTCCCAAATTCTTTCTGGGGGTTTTTGGTGTTCTTGGGTGGATTTTCCAAGGATAATGTGACTGATAAGAGACAGAAATGGGGAGAAGGATGAGAAATCTGGATTTCTCTGCTCCCACATGGAATATTGAATTCCACCCAAGTTTTACCAATTTTTGGGTGTATTTTAGTGTTTTTTGGTATTTTTAGATGGATTTTTTAAGGATAATGTGGCTGATAGGAATCAGAAATGAGGAGATGGTTGGAAAATCTGGATTTCTCTGCTCCCACATGGAATATTGAATTCTGCCCAGGTTTTACCAGATTTTGCTGGGTTTTAGTGGTTTTTTGGGTTTTTTGGATGGACTTACCAAGGATAATGTGACTGATAGGAATCAGAAATGAGGAGATGGTTGGAAAATCTGGGTTTCTCTGCTCCTACATGGAATATTGAATTCTGCCCAGGTTTTACCAAATTTTGCTGGGTTTTAATGGTTTTTTTTGTGTTTTGGATGGACTTACCAAGGATAATGTGACTGATAGGAATCAGAAATGAGGAGATGGTTGGAAAATCTGGGTTTCTCTGCTGACACATGGAATATTGAATGGAATTCCACATCCTACCTTAACAAACCCCCACGCTTTTCCCCCAAAATAACATTTTTTCTCCCCCAAAAAATGACATTTTTTTCCCCATTTTCACCCCCCAAGGCTACCATTTCCCAGGAGTGGGCTTACAAGACGGAGTCGGTAGCCCGGGCCTCGAGGCAGATCCAGCTGTGGCACTTCATCCTGGAGCTGCTGCAGAAGGGGCAGTTCCCAAATTCTTTCTGGGGGGTTTTTGGTGTTCTTGGGTGGATTTTCCAAGGAAAAATGTGACTGATAAGAGACAGAAATGAGGAGAAGGATGAGAAATCTGGATTTCTCTGCTCCCACATGGAATATTGAATTCCACCCAAGTTTTACCAATTTTGGGTGTATTTTAGTGTTTTTTGGTATTTTTAGATGGATTTTCTAAGGATAATGTGGCTGATAGGAATCAGAAATGAGGAGATGGTTG
>JAPFBE010000980.1:0-17697 GCA_034336665.1 Luscinia megarhynchos | reverse complement strand
CCACGATGTTCTTTCGGCCCGTCGCCTCGTCCCCGCCATGCTCTGTCAGGAACCCTCCTCCTCTACTAGGGAGGATTCTCTGTCAGGGTGCGTCAGAGTCGTCCCAGGGGGATCATCTCTCAGGGTCCGTCGTCCCTCGCCTCGGGCGATGCTCTGTCACGGCCCGTCATCTTCTTTCGCACCGGGGATTCCTCTGTCGGGTCTGTCGCCTCGCCTCTGTGTGGGATGATGCCTTCGGGTTGTGGTAATGCCTCGCCCCTGGGGAGATGCTGGCCTCGCTCCATGCCCATCGGCCCTGGCCTCCAGGGGATGTGCACTGTCTCGTGCCCACACCTCCTCCTCCCAACAGAGGAACGGGAGCGGGGTATCGCTTTACCGCTATCCTGGGCGTGGAAACATGTGTGTGTAGCGGGCGTAAGCCAGGTCACTAAGCAGTCTTCCTCCACCATGGAGGGGTGCCGGGTGTCTGTGCCTCACCGCAGTGTAGGCCTCCGAGTCTCCTGCGGGAGCAGAGTCACCGGGTGGGGTCTCTGCGCGCCTCAAGCAAGCCGGGCAGATGGCGCGAGCCGATCTCCGCCTGCGCGTGTCTCCCTCCCCGGTGCTGCGGGTTGATGCTCTGTCGGGGTCCCTCCCTCCTCTCCTTGGTGGGATAGTTCTTGTGCCAGAAAGGCCGATGCCTTGGGGATCATCATCTGTCAAGGTCTGTCGCCCTCACCCCGGGCGATGCTCTTGTCGGGGTCCTCGTCCTCGCGCCTGGGGATGTTCTCTCTCGGGTCCGCTTTGTCCTGCTTCCAGGGGATGCCTCTGTCAGGGTCCGGCTGCTCGCCTCAGGGCAATGCTCTGTCGGGTCCGCTGCCCCAGCCTTGAGGGGATTGCCCTCGGGCCCGGCCACGGTCTCGGGGCAATGAGCGCACTGGGCCCCTTCTCCTCTCCTTGAGGGGGATTTCTGTCGGCCCGGCCGCCATTCCAGGGGGATCATCTGTCAGGGTCCGGCTTCGCCGCTTCAGGGCGAGCGCGCTCTGTCGGGTCTGCCGCCATCGCACTGGGATTTCCCTTGTCGGGTCCGCCTCACCCCAGGGATGATGTTCTCTCGGGTTGTATTCCTCACTCGGGAGATGCTGTAAGTCAGGGTTCGGCTATCCCCAGGGTATAATCTGTCCCGGGTCCCTCGCCCGAGCCCCTGTGGGATGATGTTCTCAAGTTGTATTCCTACCCCAGCGATATGCTCTGGTCAGGGTCTGTCGCCCTCACTCCTGTGGGGAAGCTCTGTCGCTGGTCCGCTATCCTCTTCCCCTAGGGAAATGCTCTGTCGGGTCCAAACGCCCTCGCCTTTGGGAGACTCTCATCTGTCGGCATCCGCCGCCTCATCGCAGGACGATGCTCTGTCGGGTCCCTCCCTCCTCTCTGGGATGCTCGGGTTCGCCACCGGCTGCCCCGAGGATCATTCTCCGTCAGGGTCCATCATCGCCGCCTGGAGAGATGATCTGTTGGGGTCCCTTGTCCCCTGATGATGATTTTCGGGCGCCCATCGGCTCTCGCTGGCCCCAAGGCGATGATGTGACAGGGTCTATCATCTCAACCGGGGATGCACTGTCTGGGTCCGTCAGTACTCCGCCCGGGCGAGCAAGCTGTGTCAGGGTCCATCGGGCCCCTCGCCCGGGAGGATGCTCTGTCAGGTCCGCTGTGCTCACCGGGCGATGCTCTGTCGGGATCCATCGGCCCGGCCCCGGGTAATGCTCTGTCGGCCTCCGGCTGCTCCGCCTTTGGGAGGGATCATCTGTCGGGTCCGTGGGTCCTCGCCCCCGGTAGGATGTGATCTGTTGGGATCTGTCAGCCTCGCCAGATGCTCTGTCGGGTCCTCGCCCTCGCTTCCTGGGGATGATCTGCAGGGGTCCCTCCTCCTCCTCTTTGGCTGATAGTTCAAGTCAGGGTCCGCATCCCGGAAGTGATGTTTCTGTCAGGGTCCGCCATCCTGGCCTCCCCCGGGGCATGATCTGTCGGGTCCGCTGCCCCCGCCTCTGGGCTTATGCTCGTGTCCACACTCCCTCGGCCCCAAAGGAGGATCGGGTGTCTCAATCTCCATCTTTCTGTGGGGATGGTGAAGTTGGTGAGGGATGTCCTACTCCACTTCCCATTACTGGGAAGGGTCTGGGTGGTCTCAGTCCTTACCTTAGGGGTGAGTTGGGATGGTCTCCTGGGAGGGGAGCAGTTCCTGGTGGGGTCTCCGTGGCTCCTTCGCTGCCGCCTTCGCTATAGGCCGTATCCTCCTACCATTTTTGTGGGAATGAGCGGTCAGGTCATGTCCATCCTCCTTCTCTGCAACACAGAAGGGACGGGTGGTCTCCGGCCCACTCACCTTTGGCAGGCTGGGGCACTGCTCGCTCCGGGGAGCACCGAAAGGGTCCTGGGAGTGATTCTCCCCGCCCTGCCCCTTCCCCAAGCCTGGTCAGGGGTCTGTCGCCTTCTGTGTCCATCGTCCTGGTTCCCCCTGGGGATGCACTGTCAGTGTCTAGTCTCTCACCCCAATGAGAAGACCGGGAGCGGGTGTCGCCATCAGCATCCTGGGTGGAAATACGTGTGGGCAAAAGCGTGTCAGGTCACCGCGGTCTTCCTCCACCACCATGGATGGGGGCGGGTGATCTGTGCTCATCGCGGTGTAGGCTCCAGTCTCCGTGAGCAGAGTGCACGGAGTGGGAGTCTCCGCCACTTACCGGTGCAGGCTTGGCCGGCACAGAGCCGGATCTCCGCCGCTCCGTGGAGTTCTCGATGCGCTGCTCGAGAGCTTCGTCTCCCAGGGACCCGTCCTCCTGCTGCTCGCCCGCCCCGTCAGAGGACCCGAGCCAGCACCAGGCTCTTGCCTCCACCCAGACCAAGCCCTGCCCCTTTCAGGCACAGCCAATAGGAGCCCAGGAAACAAAGCGTGGGGGCGAGCACCAGCGTTTTGCTTCACTAGATGACGTCACAAAGAGGGAGGCGCACAGCGTGACCGAAAGCGCTCTGATTGGTCGGAAGGAGAGAGCAGAAAAGCGCGTAGCTCAGGCGTGGGAGGGCAGGTGTGGCCGAGCGCAGGAGCCGGAAGTCATGCACCAGGATTTGGCAGCAGCTTCGGCGGGCGCGTCCCTTCCCGCAGCTCTCCTGGGCCCCTTTGCGGCCACTGCAAGAAAGCAGAGCAAAGGGGTCTCAGTGTCGCCAGCCCATTCCAGGAGCATCCACAAAGTGCTGGAAAACTAGCGTGACGAGAAGCTGCAACATCTCATGGCTGCCAAGGACTCTTTTCAGGATTTATTCACCAATAACACACTGCCAACAAAGGTGTGTGTGTTTTGATGCAATACTAAAAGTTTTGTCTAGTGCAGTGTGAGCTTTCTTCTAGCCAAACCTGTTCAGGCACAAAGACCTAGTCCTAAGGCTTTTTGTCACATCTGCTGACTCACTCTATTCTTCTTTTATCATAAAATCTTGCCAGCTAAACTTTTCTCACCTAAATACATCTCTGCTTTTAATCCCGCATTGTTGCTTCCTGAAGCACCTAAGTTGGAAGCATTTCCTGAGCCTCAAGTGTCAAATCCTGTGTTCTTTCATTAGACTTTGATTGACAGGCCCAATGTCGAGAAGAATTCCTTGCATTTTGAATTCCAACAACAGAATCTCACAGACCCGGTGGCTCCTCTTGTGACACACTGTAGGGCCTGCTGGAACCAAGGCAGCGCTGTGCCATCTCAGAACCGCACGGAACCGAAAGGCCCACCGCGGACACAGCAGGGCCTGAAAGGAAATCTCACTGCCGAAAGCATTCTCCTGGCTGATGAGAGCTCGGTTTGGGGCCAGTTTTACTCCAGCCAGCACCCAGGGATGCTCGAGGGTCTCTCCATCCCTCTGGAGGCTAGGGAAATGCCTCGAGGTGGCTGTTTCTGTCCCTCTTCCTTGGGGTGCGGGAGGTGCTTCATCCCTCTGGGGACACCGCAGGGTCTCTTGTCCCTCTCACCCTGGGGATGAGCGCTTCTAGTATCTCCCCCGTGTGGCACACAGCCACAGACCCTGTAGCCCCTGAGAGAATCCCCCAGGTGAAATACCGGTTAGGAGACCCCAGCCCTGAGCATCCCCGGTGTGACATGACCAGAGACTCCCCAGCCCGCCATGCCCCAGTGTGACACTGGGCCAGAGACCTCCGAGCCCTGCCATTCTTCTTAAGGAGAGGCCCGAAAACCCCCAGGGCCACCCAGGAAGGAGGGGGACAGAGACATCCCTGCTCGCCCTGCCCCGAGCTGAGGGTCTCTGTCTTCCTCTTCATGGGGCGGGAGGCTTTTGAGCTTGGTTTGCATGAGGGACTCGCGATGCAGAGTAAAGACCAGGCACAGCACTTGATGTGATTTTTGCCAATTTTATTTTGGCCTTCGATTTTGAACCGGGGACGATGGCCAGACCCCTCCAATTTGGGGGCGGTAGCGGTCCCTCGCTGCCGGTGCTTGTCTGTCCTTAGCTTTGTTGGGCGAGGTGGTGTCCGACCCCTCCCGATTTTGGGAGGCCGCTGTGCTCTCCATCCACCTTACCTTTGGCAGGCTGTGCTGTCTTTGTCACCTTTTGGAGGGAAGCTGTCGGTGTCCATCATCCTTGCCCCGAGCTCACCCTGTCCTGGGGTGGCGTTGCAGTGCTTTATATCCTGTCAATCGTGTGCTGCTCATGCCTGGAGGGTTTGTTTTGTCTAGTCTAGACAAGCCTCCCCATCGGTGAGCTGCTTCGGCGCTATTTGCAAGCTGCTGCCCCTCTCCCTCTCCCGCGGCGCGGCCCGCATTTAGCTACTTCTGCTTGCTTAGCTGCTGCTTCTGCCCCCACTTTGCTTAGGCTGCTTCGGCTTTATTTTTCATTCCCTTATTAGCTAGAAATACCACGTGAACCTGATCCTGGACGACCTGGAACATCAAGATCGCCGGGCGCCTGCTGATGAAAAATACAGCGTTTCTGCCCCTCCCGGCACGGGGAGATGTCCCTGAGGCTGTACATCCACTTTTCCGGACGGGTGAAGTTTTGCTGCGTCAACCCTTGGCTCTTTTTCTTGCGTTGGAGAGAGATTTTTCTGTGTGTTTGCTAAATAAACAAGTGTTTTCGCCTTTTTCTCTGAGGAAAATCTTCCCGAAGCTGGTGGTGGGAGAGGCAAGAGTTTGGAGAGTTTGTTGCTTAAGGGGTTCCTTTTGGAGATTCTTCCCCTAATTTGCCCAAAACCAGGACACGCCCATATCTGCCCTCACCCCGGGGGATGCTCTGATCGCGTCCGTGGTGCCCCGGGGGGATGCTCTGCCGTTGTCCACCCTTCTCGCCCCCGTGGCAAAGTTTGTCGTCATCGCCCCCGGAGGGATGCTCTCACCAGGTTCGACGTCCTCGCCCCCAGGGCGATGATCTGTCGCGGTCCCTCGTCCTCGCCCCCGGAGAGATGCTCTGTCGGAGATCGTCGTCCTCGCCACGGGGGGATTACCTGTTGGGGTCCCTCGTCCTCGTGCACGGGAGGATGACATTTCGACATCCGTTGCCCCCGTCCCGGGGAGATGATCTTTCAGGGACCGTCGCCCTCGCACCGGTGGGATGATCTGTCGGCGTCCATCGTCTTCGCTGTCGGGGCGGTCCTCTGTTTAGGTCCATCGTCCTCGCCCCTGGGGGGATGCCCTGTCGGGGTCCGTCGTCATCGCACCCGGGAGGATCATGTGTCGGTGTCAGTCGTCCTTGTCGCCAAGGCGATGCACTGTCGGGGTCCCTCATCCTCGCCCTCGGAGTGATGCTCAGTCGGGGTCCGTCGTCTTTGCCCCCAGGAGGATGGTTTTCGGCATCCGTCACCCTCGTCCTGGGGGGATGCTCTGTCGGTGTCCGTCGTCTCGCCCCGAAGGCATGCCCTCTCGGGGTCTCTCGTCATCGCACCTGGAAGGATCAGATGTCGGTGTATGTTGTCCTCAACCCCGGGGCAATGCCCTGTCGGGGTCCCTCGTCCTCACCCTGGAACGATGATCTTTCATTGTCCATCTCCCTCGTCCCGGGGCATACCCTGTCAAGGTCCATCGTCCTCGTCCCCGAGGCGATGCTCTGTCAGGGTCTGTCGTCCTCGCCCTCGGGGGGATGATCTGTCAAGGTCCCTCGTCCTCGCCCCCGGGGCAATAGACTTCAGGGATCCGTCGTCCTCGCTCCCGGGGCGATGGTCAGTAGGGATATGGCATACTCGCCCCTGGAGGATGATCTTACGGTGTCCATGGCTCTCGTCCCGGGGCGATGCTCTGTCGGGGACCTTAGTCCTCGCCCTGGAGGGATGCTCTGTCGGGGTCTGTCGTCCTCGCCCCACGGGAATGCACTGTCGGGGTCTGTTGTCCTCCTACCGGGGGGATGCCTTGTGAGGGTCAGTCATCATAGCACCCAGGAGGATCATTTCTCAGTGTCCGTCGTCCTCAACCCCAAGGCAATGCTCTGTCGAGTTCCCTCTTCCTCGCCCCCGGGTCGATGCTCTGTAGGGGTCTGTCGTTCTAGCCCCACAGGGATGCCCTGTCAGGGTCCGTCGTCCTCGGCCCCGGGGCGATGCTCTGTCGGGGTCCGTTGTCCTTGTAACCCGGGGATGCTCTGTCAGGGTCCGTCGTTCTTCGCCCTCGGGGGGATGATTTGTCGCGGTCCCGCATCCTCACCCTCGAGGCAATACACTTTCCGGGTCCATCGTCCTCAATCCCGGGGCGATGGTCAGTAGGGATACTTCATACTCGCCCCCAGGAGGTTGATCTTGCCACGTCCGTCGTCCTCATCTCGGGGCGATGTTCTGTCCGTGACCCTCGTCCTCGCCCTGAAGGGATGCTCTGTCGGGGTCTATAGCCCTCGCCCCACGAGGATGACCTGTCAAGGTCCATCGTCCTCGCCCCCAGGGAAAATATCTGTCGGGATCCCTCGTTCTTGGTCCCGGGGCGATGTTCTGTCAGGCTCTGCTGTCCTTGCCCCACAGGAATGCCCTGTCGGGGTCTGTCGTCCTTGCACAGGGGGGATTCTGTGTTGGGGTCCGTCGTCCTTGTCCTGGGAGTGATGTTATGTCGCGGTCCCTCGTCCTCGCCCTCGGGAGGATGCTCTGTCAGAGTCCGTCGTCCTCACCCCCAGGGAGATGCTCTGTCGAAGTCCGTCATGGTCGCCCCGGGAGGATGCCCTGTTGGGGTCTTTAGTCTTCGCACCCGGGAGGATCATCTGTCGGTGTCCGTCGTCCTCGCCCCTGGAGGCATGATTTTTCGTGGTCCCTCGTCCTCTCCCCCGGGGCAATGCAATTACGGAGTCCGTCGTCCTCGCCCCTGAGGGCATGATCTGTCAAGGTCCCTCATCCTCGTCCCGGGGGCAATACACTTTTGGAGTCTGTCGTCCTCGGCCCCGGGGCGATGGTCAGTAGAGATACATCGTCCTCACCCCAGTGGGATGATCTGTCGGGGTTTGTCGTCCTCGCCCCAGGGAGGATGATCTTTCCGCATCCGTCGAACTCGCACCGAGGAGATGCTTTGTCAGGGTCCGTCGTCTTCGCACCGGGCGGATGATCGGTAAGGGTCCATTGTCCTCGCCCCCTGGGCAGTGCTACGTTGAGGTCCATCGTCCTCGCCCCGGGGGGATGCCCTGTTAGGGTCCCTCGTCCTCGCCCCCGGGGCAATAAATTTCGGAGTCCATTGTCCTCGGCCCCGGGGTGATGATCAGTCGGGATACGTCGTCCTCGCCCCAGGGGGAGTGTGTTGGTTTCACGTGGTAAGGGGGATGGGTGATTTCACCTCAGGGATGGCTCCATCAGGTGGGGAGTGGGAGGCACTCTCCCGTCTCTGGGAGCTTCCCCTGTGAGCTGCTGGCACCAATCAGAGAGCTGATTTGGTGATGAACAGCTCGGGAAACCAATGAAAAATTTTTTTCGCTTTCACAAATCACAATTGCATCGAGTTCATTGCCTCTTTCGGTTCCCGGCCTCCGGAGAGGTCAGAGCCTCTGGCTGGGGGCTCCGGCCCTGCTGCGGGCTCGGTCTGAGGTCTGGCCCGGCACCCCGGCTCTGCGGGGGGCCCGGCTCGGAACCCCGGCCCAGGGCTCGGCAGGGGGAAGGCCGGCTCAGCCCGGCCCGCCACCGGCTCTGCAGGGAGCCCCTGGCTTGGGGGCCCCCGGGCTCCGCATGGCTCCAGCACCGGCCACATTGCCCCAGCACCAGCCGCATGGTCCTGGCACCTGCCACATGGCCCCGGCCCTGCCGCCTGGGCTCGGCTCGCCTTTCCAAGTGGCAGAGAAAGAACTCCAGCTGCCCACGTTTGTTTCTTTGTAATCTGGATACAATTGTAACTTCTTTGTGCCTGGATGGAGTCCTGGACCTCCTGAGTTCTACTGAATGAGAGGAGATGAAGCGTGGAGACTACAGAGGTCAGCGGGATGAAGACAAAGTTCCTGGTGTGAAGACATTGAAAAGATGCAAGTAGCTGAAAACTTTTTTGTGGACTGTGGGGATTGTGACTTCACTAAAGTTCCTTTAAACTGTGGAAAATACATCGGGAGTTGAAATATTTGAGAAAAGAATCCTTTGCCCCGAGGGAATGGGGGTCTCTGTTCTGGAACAGGAATATGAACAGAGACATTTGATAGAGAAGCCAATGAAGAGAATTCTGTGTTTTTTGCAGCCTGCCTTTAGAGGTGGTACCTCATGTGTGCATCGTAACCCATAACACGGCTCTGGAAGGACTGTGTAAATGGGAGGAAAATTCATAGTCCTGTGGACGCAGAGTGTGAAGGTGAAGACGCCCCCTAAGACATAACCAGAAAAGGGACTTTTCTCTCTGAAGTAAACTGAACTGATTATTTAAGTGTATAACTGACTGAAGTGTTCTCTCTGTATGTTGGTTAATAAGAAATGTGGCATGAAGGGGAGGAGGGAACAATCTAGGAATTTTATCCTGAATTCTAATTCTCTTTTTTTTTGTATTATTAATAAATTTCTTCTTGTACTTTTTCAAGTTTTGAGCCTGCCTTGTCTCTACTCCTGGGTCGTGTCTCAAAAAAGAAATTAAATATATTAATGTTGGAAAACCCAAGTCACACCGTGACAGGGAGGCTCTGTCGGGGTCCCTCGTCCTCGCCCCCAGGAGGATGCTCTGTCGGGGTCCTTCATCCTCTCACCGCCGGGATGCTCGATCTGGGTCCACCATCCTCGCCCAGGGAGGATGATCTTTCGATGTCCGTCGCCCTCATCCCGGGACGATGATCTGTCGGGGTCTGTCGTCCTCGCCCCGGGGGGATTCTGTGTTGGGGTCCGTCATCCTTGTCCTGGGAGTGATGCTCCGTCGCCGTCCCTCGTCCTCACCCTCGGGAGGATGCTCTGTCAGGGTTTGTCGTCCTCACTCCTGGGGAGATGCTATGTCGAAGTTCATCATCGTCGCCCCGGGGGGAAGTCCTGTCGGGGTCTTTCGTCTTCGCACCCGGGAGGATCATTTGTCAGTGTCCGTCGTTTTCGTCCCCAAGGGCATGATCTGTCGGCGTCCCTCGTCCTCTCCCCCAAGGCAATGCAATTACGGAGTCCTTCCTCCGTGGCCCCAGGGCGATGATCAGTGGAGATTCGTTGTCCTCGCCCCCGGGGAGATGATCTGTCAGGGTCCGTTGTCCTCGCTCCAGTGTGATCCTCTGTCGTGGTCCCTCGTCCTCGCCCCAGGGAGGATGCTCTGTCAGGGTCCGTCATCCTTGCCAAAGGGGCAATGCTCTGTCGGGGTCCGACGTCCTCGCCTTGGGGGGATCATCTCTCGGCGTCCGTCGCCCTCGTCCCGCGGCGATGCTGTCGGGGTCCCTCCATCTCTCCTTGAGGGGATTCTTTGTCGGGGTTCGTCGCCGTCGTCCTGGAGGAATCATCTGTCAGGGTCCGTCGTCCTCACCCCAGAGGGATGATCTGTCGGGGTCCCTCGTCCTCGCCCAGGGAGGATGTTCTCTCAGGGTCACTCGTCCTTGCCCCCAAGGGGATTTTCTCTCAGGGTCCGTCGTTTTCGCCCCAAGGGGATGCAGTGTCACTGTCTCTCGTCCTGGCCTCCGGGATGATGATCTTCCGGCATCCGTCACCTTCGTCCCGGGGCAATGATCTGACGATGTTCAACATCCTCGAACCGGGAGGATGCTCTGTAAGGGTCTGTCGTCCTCGCCCCCGAGGTGATGCTCTGTCAGGGTTCGTCGTCCTCGCTCCAGGAGGATGCTCTGTCAGGGTCCGTCGTCCTTGCCCCCGGGGACATGATCTGTCGGGGTCCCTCGTCCTCGCCCCTGGGGCAATACACTTTTGGAGTCTGTCATCCTCGGCCTCGGGGTGATGGTCAGCAGGAATACATCATCCTCGCCCCCGGGGAGATACTCTGTAAGGCTCCGTCGTCCTCGCCCCTGGGAGGGTTCATCTGTCGGGGTCCGTCATCCTCGCCACCTCTACGATGTTCTTTCGGCATCTGTCGCCCTCGTCCCAGGGTGATGTTCTGTCGGGATCCCTCCTCGTCTCCTTGGGGGGATACACTGTCAGGCTCCGTCGTACTCGCCCCAGGTGGGATGCTCTGTCAGGGTCTGTTGTCTTCGTCCCGTGTCCATTGTCCTGGCCCAGGAGGGGATGCACTCTAAGTGTCCACCCTCCTCAACACAATGAGAGGACCGGGGAGCGGGGTGTCGCCATTGTTACCCTGAGTGGAAATATGTGTGTAGGGCGGGGTGTGTCAGGTACCGCGGTCTTCCTCCACCATGGATGGGGGCCGGGTGATATGTGCTCATCGCGGTGTAGGCTCGGGGGGTCTCCGTGGAGCAGAGTCACGAGTGGGGTCTCCGCGCCTTTTGTTGCCGAACAGACGGCGCAGAGCGGATCTCTGCCCGCTCCGTGGGTCTCCTCCCAGTGCGCTGCTTGGGGCTCCTCTCCCAGGGACCCCTCCTCTTCTTTCCGCTGCTCTCGCTGCTGAGGACCCGAGCCAGCGGGGCTCTTTATATACCCAGACCAAGCCCCGCCCCTTTCAGGCACAGCCAATAGGAGCCCAGAAACAAGCGTGGCGGCTGAGCACCCAGCTTTGCTCCTTGTGATGACACAAAGAGGAGGAGTGGCCGAGCATTCTGATTGGTCGGAAGGAGAAAGATCATAAAAGGGGCATAGCTCGGGCCCGGGGTGGGAGGGACAGGTGTGAGGGCTAGGTGGGGGCAAGGCTGGGGGTCACATCGGGATTTTGGGAGCAGCTTCGGGCGCTCCTGGTCCCTTTACAGCTCTCCTGGGCCCCTTCCGGCAATGCAAGAAGCAGAGGAAGGGGTCTCTGGGCGTCCCAGCCCCATTCCAGGAGTCGACAAGTGTCGACAGCGTGACGAGAAGTTGCAACATCTATGCCTACAAGGTCTTTTCAGGATTTATTCACCAATAACACACTGCCAACAACGATATTTGTGTTTTTAATTCAATACTAGAGTTTTGTCTAATTGCAGTGTGAGCTCTCTTAGCCAATCCTGTTCTGGCACACAGACGTATTCTAAGACTTTTTGTCACATCTGCGACTAATTTTATTATTTTTTTTATCATAAAATCTACAGCTAAACTTTTCTCATTTAAATACATCTCTGCTATAATCTCCATTTCTGCTTCTAGCACCTAAGTTGGAAGCATTTCCTGAGGCCTGCGGTCAAATCCTGTGTTCTTTTCTAGACTTTGACTGACAGGCCCAATGTCGAGAGAATTCCTTGCATTTTGAATTCCAACAGAATCTCACAGTCCCGAGGCTCTCTTGTGACACAGTAGGGCCTGGTGGAACCAAGGGCAGCGTTGTGACACCCCAGAACCTCACGGAACCGAGCGTCCATCGTGACACAGCTGTGCCTGGGGAAAGGAAATCTCACTGCCAAAGCATTTCTAGCTGATAAAAGTTTGATTTGGGCCAGTTTTATCTGGGCCAGCACCCAGGGATGCTCGAGGGTCTCCATCTATTTGGGCCTGGGAAATGCTCGAGGGGGCCGGGGGATTTCTGTCCCTCTTCCTTGGGGGTGGGGTCTTCATCCCTCTGGGGACACCGCAGGGTCTCTGTCCCTCTCACCCTGGGATGAGCGCCCCGAGAATCCCCTGGTGTGAAATGGCCAGAGACCCCCAGCCCTGAGCATCCCGCGGTGTGACATGACCAGAGAACGCCCCAGCACCGCCACGCCCCGGTGTGACATGGCCAGAGACCTCCAGCCCTGCCATTCCCTTCAGGAGAGGCCCAAAACCCCCCAGGACCGCCCAGGGAGGAGGAGGACGGAGACATCCCATGGCCCCCCGCGCTCCCTGCCCGGCTGAGGGTCTCTGTCTTCATCTTCATGGGGCGGGGGAGGCTTGGAGCTTGGTTTGGGTAGCGAGGGACTCGTTGCGAGAGTAAAGACCAGGCACAGCACTTGATATGATTTTTGCCAATTTTATTTTAACCTTAGCATTTTTGAACCGGGGTGATGGCTAGACCCCTCCGATTTGGGGGGCCGGCGCGGTCCCTCGCTGCTCTGGTGCTTGTCTGTCCTTAGCTTTGTTGAGCCGGGGTGGTGTCCGACCCCCTCCGATTTTGGGAGGCCGCTGTTCTCTCCATCCACCTTACCTTTGGCAGGCTGTGCTGTCTTTGTCGCCTTTTGGCGGGGAGGGGAAAGCGCTGTCGGCGTGCGTTGTCCTTGCCCCCGGGGGGAGGCTCACCCCCTGTCCTGGGGTGACGTTGCAGTGCTTTATATCCACAATCGTGTGCTGCTCATGCCTGGAGGGTTTGTTTTGTCTAGCTAGACAGCGCCCCTCCCCATCCCCAAGCTGCTGCCGCTGTGCTGCTTTCAAGCTGCTGCCCCCTCTCCCCCCCTGCGCGGCTCGGTTGCTTTTAGCTGCTTCTGCTTGCTTGGCTGCTTCTTCCCTCCACTTTGCTTAGGCTGCTTCGTTTTATTTTTCCCTTCCCTTATTAGCTAGCAATACCACGTGAAGCTGATCCTGGACGACCTGGAACATCAAGAAACACCGGGCGCCTGCTCGTGAGAAGAAATACGCGTTTCTGCCCTTCCCTGGCACCGGAGACGTCCTGAGGCTGTACATCCACTCGGACGGGTGAAGTTTGCTGCGTCCTCCGTGGCTGTTTTTTTCTTGCGTTGGGGAAGGATTTTTCAGTGTGTTTGCTAAATAAACAAGTTTTTTCTACTTTTTCTCTGAGGAAAATCTTTCCGAAGCCGGTGGTGGGAGGAAGAAGAGTTTGGAGAGTTCGTTGCTTAAGGGGTTGCTTTTGGAGATTCTTCCCCTATATTTGCCCAAAACCAGGACACGCCCGTATCTGCCCTCACCTTGGCATATGCTCTGTCTGTGTCTGCGGTTGCCTCGGAGCCATGCTCTGCCGTTGTCCACCCTTCTCGCCCACGGGGCAATGATCTGTCTGGGTCCAACGTTCTCACTACAGGGAGGATGCTCTGTCGTGGTCTGTCGTCCTCGCCCCCGGGGCGATGACATTTCGGGGTCCATCTTCAACGCACCCGGAAGGATCATCTGTTGGTGTCCGTCTTCCCCAACCCCGAGGAAATTCTCTGTCGGGGACTCTTGTCCTCGAGCCCGGGGCGATGATATTTTGGTGTTTGTCGTCCTCGCCCCTGGGGCGATGGTCAGCAGGGATACGTCATCCTCACCCCAAAGGGGATGCTCTGTCAGGGTCCGTCATCCTCGCCCCTGGGAAGATGATCTTTCGGCGTCCATCGCCCTCGTCCCGGGGGGATGTTCATTCAGGGTCCGTCATCCACGCACCGGGGGGATGCTCTGTCAGGGTCCATCATCGTCGCCCCGGGGGAGATGCTCTTTCGGAGTCCCTCATCCTAACCCCCGGGGGATGCCCTGTGAAGGTCTTTAGTCATCACACCCGGGAGGATCATCTGTCGGTGTTCGTTGTACTCACCCCCAGGGCAATGCTCTGTCGGGGTCCCACGTCCTCGCCCCTGGGGCGATGATCTGTAGGGGTCCGTCGTCCTTGCCCCACTAGGATGCCCTGTCAGGGTCCGTCGTCATTGCTCCCAGGAGGATCATTTGTCGGTGTCTGTCCTCCCCAACCCCAAGGCAATGCCCAGTCGGGGTCTGTAGTCCTCAACCCCAAGGCGATGATTGTCAGGGTCCGTCATCCTCACCCCTGGGAGGATTATCTTTCGGCGTTCGATGCCCTCGTTTCCCCAGGCGGGTGATCTGTCGGGGTCCCTCGTCCTCGCCCCGGGGGGATGCCGTGTCAGGGTCTTTCGTCTTCTCATCCGGGAGGATCACCTGTCGGTGTCCGTCATCCTCACCCCCAGGGCAATGCTCTTTCGGGCTCCTTCGTCCTCGTCCCGGGAAGATGACCTGTCAGGGTCCGTCGCCCTCGTCCCGGGGCGATGCTCTGTCGGGGTCCGTCGTCCTCGCCCTCGGGGCGATGACCTTTCGGGGTCTGTCGTCCTCGCACTGGGGGATGCCTTGTCGGGGTCCATCATCCTTGCCCTCGGGGAGATATTCTGTCGGAGTCCGTCGCTGTTGCCCCACGGGGATGCCCTGTCGGGGTCTTTCGTCATTGCACCTGGGAAGATCATCTGTCGGTGTCCGTCGTCCTTGCTCTTGGGGGCATGATCTGTCGGGGTCCCTCGTCCTCTCCAACGGGAGGTTGATCTTTCAGCGTCCGTCGTTCTTGTCCGGGGGAGATGCTCGTTCAGGGACCTTCATCCTCGCACCAGGGGGATGATCGGCCACGGTCCATCGTTCTCGCCTCTGGGGCGATGCTCTGTCAGGGTCCATCGTCCTCGCACCCAGGGGCATGATTTGTCGGGGTCCCTCGTCCTCGCATTGGGGCAATACACTTTCGGAGTCTGTCGTCCTCGGCCCCGGGGTGATGGTCAAAAGGGATACGTTGTTCTCGCTCCAGTGGGATGCTCTCTCGGGGTCCATCGTCCTCACCCCCGGGAGGATGATCTTTCGGCGTCCGTCGCCCTCGTCCCAGGGGGATGTTCTCTCGGGGTTCGTCGTCTTCGCACTGGGGGGATGCACTGTCAGGGTCCATCGTCCACGACCCCGGGGCGATGCTCTGTCGGGGTCCGTCATCCTCGCTCCTGGGAGGATGCTCTGTCGAGGTCCGTTGTCCTCGTCTCCCGGGGGGATGCTCTATCGTTGTACGTCGTCCTCGCCCCCGGTGGCATGATCTGTCGGGGTCCCTCGTCCTCGTCCCCGGGGCCAATGCACTTTCGGAGTCCGTCGTTTTTGGCCCCGTGGAGATGGTCAGTAGGGATACGTCATCGTCACCCCCAGGGGGATGCTCTGTCAGGGTCCGTCATCCTCGTATCCCAGGGGGATGCTCTGTAGTGGTTTGTCGTCCTTGCCCCTGGAGGCATGATCTGTTGGGGTCCCTCGTCCCCGCCCCCGGGGCAATAGTACTTTCGGAGTCCGTCGTCCTCGGCCCCGGGGCGATGGGCTGTAGGGATACGTTGTCCTCGCCCCAAGGGGAGGCTCTGTCGGGATCCCTCGTCACCGCACTGGGGGGATAATCGGTCAGGGTCCATTGTCCTCACCCCCAAAGCGATGCTCTGTTGAGGTCCATCGTCCTCACCCCAGGGGGATGAACGTTTGGGGTCCGTCGTCATCGCACCCGGGAGGATCATGTGTCGGTGTCCGTCGTTTTCGCCCCCGTGGCGATGCTCTGTCGGGCTCCCTCATCCTTGCCCCAGAAAAATAATCTGCCAGGGGCCGTCGCCCTCGTCCAGGAGCGATGCACTGTTGCGGTCCGTCGTCCTCGCACAGGGGGATGCTCTGTCAGGGTACGATGTTCTCGGCCCCGAGGTGATGGTCAGAAGGGATATGTCGTCCTCGCCCCCAGGGGGATGCTCTGTCGTCGTACCTTGTCCTTGCCCCAGGGAGGATGCTCTGTCAGGGTTCCTCGTCCTCGCCCCCGGGGCAATGCTCTGTCAGGGTCCGTCGTCCTCGCCCCCCGGAGGATGATCTGTCGGGGACCCTCCTCCTCTCCCCTGGAGGATAGTCTGTCGGGGTCCGCTGTCCTGGCCTCCGGGGGGATGATCTGTCGGGGTCCGTCGTCCTCTCCCTTGGGGTGATGCTCTGCTGGGGTCCGTCGTCTCACCCCGGGGGGATGCTCTGTCGGGCTCTGTCATCCCCGCCCCCAGGGGGATGCTCTGTTGAGTCAGTCGTACTCGCCCCCGGGGCAATGGTCTGTCGGGCTTCGACCTCCTCGCTCCTGGGGGAATCATCTGCCGGGGTCCGTCATCCTTGCCACCACTACGATGTTCTTTCGGCATCTGTCGCCCTCATCCCGGGGCAAGGCTCTGTCAGGATCCCTCCTCCTCTCCTTGGGAGCATACACTCTCAGGGGTGCGTTGCAGTGGTCTCGGGGGATCATCTGTCAGGGTCTGTTGTCCTCGCCCCCAGGGGGATGCTCTGTCACGGTCCTTCGTCCTCGCCCCAGGGCCAATGCTCTGTCGGGGTCCGACGTCCTCGCCATGGGGAGATCATCTGTCGGCATCCGTCGCCCTCGTCTCCGGGCGATGCTCTGTCGGGGTCCCTCCTCCTCTCCTTGAGGGGATTCTTTGTTGGGGTTCGTCACCGTCGTCCCGGGGGGATCATCTCTCAGGGTCCATCGTCCTCACCCGGGGTGATGCTCTGTCAGGGTCTGTCGTCTTCGCCCCGTGTCCATCATCCTGGCCCAGGGGGGATGCACTGTCAGTGTCCACCCTCCTCACCCCAATGAGAGGACGGGAGAGCGGGGTGTCACCATCCTTATCCTGCGTGGAAATATGTGTGTGGGGCGGGGCGTGTCAGGCCACCGCGGTCTTCCTCCACCATGGATGGGGGCTGAGTGATCTGTGCTCATTGCAGTGTAGGCTCCAGGGGCCTCCAAGGAGCAGAGTCACGGGTCGGGTCTCCGCACCCTTCGTTGCCGGGCAGACGGCGCAGAGCAGATCTCCGCTTGCTCCGTGGGTCTCCTCCCGGTGCGCTGCTCGAGGCTCCTCTCCCAGGGACCCCTCCTCCTCTTTCCACTGCTGTCGCTGCTGAGGACCCAAGCCAGCGGGGCTCTTTATATACCCAGACCAAGCCCTGTCCCCTTCAGGCACAGCCAATAGGAGCCCAGAATCAAGCGTGGGGGTGGACCACCCAGCGTTGCTCATTGTGATGTCACAAAGAGGAGGCGTGGCTACAGCGTGACCGAGCGTTCTGATTGGTCGGAAGGAGAAAGAGCAGAAAAGGGGCGTGGCTCAGGCCCGGGGTGGGAGGGGCAGGTGTAAGGGCAAGCACAGGGTGCGATCAGGGGGTCACACCGGGATTTTGAAAGCAGCTCCGGGCACTCCTGGTCCCTCCACAGCTCTCCTGGGCCCCTTCCGGCACTGCAAGAAGCAGAGGAAGAGGTCTCTGGGCGTCCCAGCCCCATTCCAGGAGTCGACAAGCGTCGACAGCGTGAAGAGAAGTTGCAACACCTATGCCTACAAGGTCTTTTCAGGATTTATTCACCAATAACACACTGCCAACAACGATATTTATGTTTTTAATACAATACTAAAACTTTGTCTAATTGCAGTGTGAGCTCTCTTAGCCAATCCTGTTCTGGCACACAGACGTATTCTAAGACTTTTTGTCACATCTGCGACTAATTTTATTATTTTTTTTATCATAAAATCTACAGCTAAACTTTTCTCATTTAAATACATCTCTGCTATAATCTCCATTTCTGCTTCTAGCACCTAAGTTGGAAGCAT